>JBCAUI010372959.1:0-14674 GCA_038406195.1 Haplosyllis anthogorgicola | reverse complement strand
TAGGACACAATATCCCATGTAACTGGGACATCCAGGCACCAAATAAAGGCAGATTCAGCTGAGTGTGACTGAAATCATTCAACCAAATCTGTAGCAAATCAACTGGAACCATTTTGGACAAGGAATTTGGTCTCCTCTGGCTAAAAGAAGTACTATTTATGTCAATTTAGGCTTTTTATATGAAAATATAATGATCCAGGGTCCCATTCAATAAACCAATGCATTTCCAATACTGATATTGAAGTTAACCCTTTACTATCTATTTCTTAAAAGAAAAGCCATAGAAAAAGCCACTTTGCGACAGATATTTGGAAGTCAGTTGTGCGACGAAAGGCATATACTTAACAGTTATCTTCTATCTTGTTTAACCGGTTCTTCTACTTTTTACCTTCAACGTAAATTATGTGAACTTCGAGGTTTTGCACAGGTTTTGTCGAGGTGAGCACTCTGAGTCGACTGGCAGATATCCTAAACACGATACTGTTACACTAAATCTTGTAAAAGTTCGAATGAGAAACGTTCTTTTTAATTGAAAGAAAACAACTGGTTTAGACTCCGTCTATACAGTGATGTTGTACAAATTACCACTGGGAACATCTGCTGGGAACTTTCCTATCACAAAGATCAAGTCAATGCAAAGTGGAACAAAAAATGGAAGTGAGACTCACGATATTGCAAAATAATTCCTAAATGAAACATTAGTTAGTCTGACAATATTCAAAAATTCAAATGAATATCTGAGGATAAGCAACCTATGAGAACATCAGCCTTAAGCTATTACTAATTTTAAACAAATCCAAAGAAATGACTATCTGTACTATGTTTCTATCCTGATAAGGACAAATATGAGTACCAAAGTCACCAAGACAAGAGCAAGGTCACAGGAATGAAAATGGACAATTTTTGACAGCTATCTATCGGTATCAAAAATGTTATAATGTTCATGAGGAGAAAGTGAGATCAAGGTCAAAGACAAGGTTAAAGTCATTTAAAGATCAATTTTCAATTTTTGGTCGAAATTTGGAACTCTCAATTGTTTTAGTATTTGTGACCAATAAGGTCAAAATATAGGTCAAAGTCATTTGAAGGTCAAAGTTGTATTTCCTTGAAGTTTCTTTATGTTTTAATTTATAAGCCATTTTAATGACTATTTGCAAAGCGGGCGATGGGCCTTCGACTGAAAGACATTACGTTTGGTAATCATACTTGTTAAATTGTGATTATATTTTCATTGGCTATTGAAATTACACGTATTTAACTAACCTCATTATTTAAAGAGAATATTAAATTTTGCTAGGAGCCACTATGATAATTTGAAAATCTGATTCGAATAAACGGATGTGTTGTACAGGCGATAGAGTGAGCTGTGCAGAATAATCCACTCGCATGAAATGTACTGTTTAGTGAAAAGTGCATCAAGTTAAGTTTACGAAATGAAAGATAAACATACCTTTCTAGTTGCAATGTAAATCCAATACAATAGAACTCCCAAAAAATTACTTGTATGCGTAGCATCCTGTAACACCAAAAGATAGGATTTATATATTTATGTTCCTAGTTTTTAACTTTCAAAAAAAAATATGCATGTTATCATACCAACACCGCATACTTCGGTGGCATGTGGAACGGATATTTTTAAAGTGATTTCCATGTTGTGTCTTGCTTTACAAGGCTAGGTGTCACACTTGCCAAAATGGCATTAAGTTGAAGGTTTGATGCAGAACAAAGTTGTGTGATCACTATGGTTCATGAACGTAGCTAAAGGCAAGTTTTCTGTATTTGTAAACTATTAACGGCGAAAGCTACAGCATTTCTGCGCTGATGCATGCAATGTAAATATTTTGATACTCTTGCCAGATGCACTACACATAATAGGGTAAGACCCGTACCATTCTTTGGTCGTAATATCATAAGACAGCTATAAAACATATATATTGGTGCCTATGAACTTCAAGACATGTCACTTGAGCACATAAGCCTCTTAATATGTAACACGTTGTGTTTCTTTTTCACAAATGTACCAATATGTATTCTTCGTAACGTTGTGGCCAAATTTTTCATGTGGAATACAAAATAGATAGAGTAATCTACTTCCCCTTCTTTACGTGTAAAACAGATAAATATTTATGGCAATTACCACAGGTTATATGTCAAGATTTTGTATTCAATGGTAACAGTTGGATTTTCCAAGAAGGACCATGAGACCTATTGTTTCTTCACTGAATGCTACGACTAAAAGTTATGCCATTTTGAGTCATAGAGTGCTTGTGCGCTGGTTTATTGTCCGACAATTATTAAAAGGATACTAACGTTTTTTACTCCTGTGTCTATCCAACAATTTCATAGTTAATTAATCCCATGTTTTTATGTTCGATCAGCAACAGTGTATTTTACATCTAAACGTACAATGTGCGGTTTTTAAAAGCTCATTCTATGCAAATTATTCCTACCACTGTGTACAGTTACACAATACACTGTTGCGTGCAACCTAATAAATGTAATTTTGTCATGCACGACTAATTTCTACAGTTTACACCTTCATTTGGAAAATTTTGGTTACATTTATGTTATGCATTATTCTCTTCCCATGCCAAAATGTATTTTCTTCAAGGAAGTGACTGATACGCAAAATTACACCGCAAAAGATGACTAAATGAGCAAAGACAATTCATTTTCCCGTGAGAATAGCAAAGATCATTTGTTCGAGACGTTCTGAAATTCAAGCGGAATGAGCGAGAGATTTATCTGAAACGTCGTTTACAAAAGAATTTGATGTATTTAAGGAAGCAGAACATGCGAAATTTATTGAAAGATGATCAAGTCCTATCAAGTCCTAATAATGTTTGAGTAAATGTTAATCTGATTGCAATTGCGTTATGACGAGGTGGTCTCAACAATACAATTTTGAGCATTTAAATTCCTACATAATTCAGGAGAAAATTCCCCATATCTAATGAGAAATTTGCTATTGTTGCGATGGCTGGAATAAGTTTAACGCACGTCCTTGTATATCATAAAACCAAGAAAAAGTCTACACGTATCTGTGTTAAAACCTAATGCAACATGTCACCGTATTTATAAATGCTTGTCGTAACAAAATCCAGCCCGTACCTCTGATCGAAACTCATTAAATTTCAAATTAACGACATGTTGTCATTACCGCACTAAACCTAAATGATACCCATCAAGTAGGACGTTAAAAACAGCATCAAAATTAAATACTTGTTGTCATTGTTTAAAACAAATAAATTATTTGCATCTTCAGTGTTTGCTTCGAATTATATACATCAAATGCCTTCTTCTGCTAACTGTTGTCAAATCTCAAATATTTTTTGAAAAACCTTACAATTAATATTATTTACCATGACCAAAACAATTAACAACAACTCGTATTCCTCAACTCATAGTAACGTGAAGAAGCGCTCACAAAAGAAAGAACAATAAGAATAGAGTAGTCAAAAAGAAAACGCGACTAACACTGACACCAGTATCTCCTTTTACAGAAAAAAATCAATTACTCTCAAATGCCTCAAGAGAAAAAAACGCACCCGTGGGGTAAATGAGGTACCTGCTCAACCCTCGCTATTCACACTTTTCTTAACCATTACATCTAACTCCGCAAATTGCTAGTTTTATCTCTAACAAGATTGGTCAGACTGTTGCCTTGTATTGCAGAGGAAGTCATGATACTGTAACACCACAATCTCTCAGTACTTGGTTGTTAAGGTATATTTCTAAATGCTTCACGACATTTCACAAATAACTTAGGTTTCACATTTTGGATTTTTACCAAAAAAACAACGAGAAATAAAAGCAAACAAGTAATGCGACGCTTGAAATAACCCCAGTGAATAACAATTAAACTATTCCTATGGCCATAGGCTATATGTTAGATGTCATCTTTTACACTTATACGGTTAAAAGGTGAACATTCATCATATTTGAAAGTGTAATCACATTTAGACTGATAACGAAACAAACCTTTCAATTGTTGTCAGTCATTCCATTATTTTCCATTTCATTTTTCATAAATTTATCCAATCAGTAGATTTTGTCATTAAATAAGAAACGATCTTCAATGTATCTCCTTTCATGATTTAAAAAATCTTTTTGTCATACTCAGTTGAACACATTGTGTATGGATCAAAATTGTAACAATCAGTTTCGGTATATGGCTCAGCAATGTTATCCTGTCTCCATTGAATACATAAACCAGCGCACAACGAACTCATGAATGCCATCAAGTAAACATAGCTTACAGTCAACCATAAATCATTACAATTATGAGCCAATGTTGATGGGAACAAGTCACACTTGACATGTATTGCTTGTCCATTTGAATGACATGAATTCAATCTTCATTCATAAGAATCTTGTGCAATATGAATGCTCCTTCATAAGACACTCTAAGTGATAACAAATATAATATAATAAACTATTCTGTTTACATTAATCTTGTAGGAGAGTGTTTCATAAAATATCTAATTAATCTATGACACTAATAGGATGCTTTGCAAAAATAACTCTGGGTACGGGATGTATGAATCCTCCAAATATATTTAATTTAAAATCTGCATAAACGCACATGTCTGATAAATCGGCCATGTATGGTAAAAAAAAATTTGGTAAAAGAAAATTATGAAATATAGTTCTAATAAATTATTCTCTTCCAATAGATAAAATTTCTGTTAAATAACATTTCAGACAGAGCAAGTTTCAAGTCACGATATTTTTCAACGAGAAACCAGCAACCGATGCGAACAAGAGACAGTCTTCTGATAACTATTGAATCGAATTCAACACAAAGCACATCGAACTAAATTGCCTGAGGCTCTGGTCACTGATTTGGATCTTTTGAGCAAAACGCCAAAGGCCTTTTTTTCCATGCAATACTGTGTTAAATCATTCAATTGAAAATACCCACTCTTCCTTAGTCCTGTCGTTTTAAGGTTCGAAAAATTTAGAAAATGATGATAATGTTATAAACAAAGTGACGCTACACGTTTTAAAATGTTTTAGCTCTGACAGTGATGTTTCATATTTGAAGTTTTAGCGAAGAGTTTTAGAATATTTACCTGAAATTCGCTGTTTACACTTGACAAGATTAGTCCTTCTCCCTTATCTGATATTTAGTTGTCGTACTTCGTCTTCGAACTCCAACGTTCTTATGCGAAACTCAGTCGTGAAAATTGTTGCCATCTTCATAAAGTTAATATAATTTCAGTTCAATTCGGCTAGAAAACAAATGATGATCTTTGTAATTAACATCGAAAACGATAATTTTCTATAATGAGCAAAGCTATGCAAGAAATGTGCCTTCCTTCTAAATCACTATGGCAGAAACTTGTTACAAAGAGTGAAGAAAAGAAATGACATAAATGCCTCAAGTGCATTAACTTTTGCTGTAACCTTTGAATATAAATAACAGAAAGGGTATTGGCGTGTGCCCAAAGATCACTGATACAGATAAGTTTTATTGGAAAATAACAATTTACCATTGGATAAATTAAGTCTAAGTCGAGATTTTTCTCCGCTCTTTATTTTTTCGCCCGGTGTTATTGTTTTAATCTAAACAAAAGGCCATTCCAAACGATGGATATTTATCGCGGAAAAGCATGCCAATGAAACTACTAATTTACTTTATTAGCTTCAAGTAAAATTCATTGCGGGATGAAAAAACCCCAAAATAAACTCGGTACCAGTTTCGACAAAGAGATGTACACCCAAAATAAAATATTAGCTTTGTCACGTTTATTACCCAGAAACGTCTATCCGGTTTATTCGTTTATGCATGCTCTGACAAAATTGCGCAATTTAAGCTGCCGTCCCAAAACTGGAATCACTCAAAGTTTGTTTATAAACAAACTAGACCCACGTTTCCACAAGTAAACGAAATTAAAATGGATTCTTACAAAAAAAAAAACCCGCACAAAGCGTACGTTCAAACGATGTAAATTAGTTGATTAGAGTTATTGTACACTATTGTATCCCGACTCTTAAATCTAAACATGAACATGAAAGATACGAATTTTTGTGAGACTCATCATACATTTTCAGCAATGCGACATTCCGTCGCACACATGGAAGCTGAACTCTTACGAAACTGGGAAATAATTCCATGCAAAGAGCATAGAGAACGGTGAGCAGAAAAATTCAGGTGTCATTGCATTTAATTTCAGAAAAAACGGACATTTCAGTGATTTCACTTTTAGACAAAATGAGTGCGAAGATGTCATAAATATGAGATGTCTGCTTTTACGGAGGCATTTAACTCGGAGAGAAAGGCAACTTAAATTAGGAAGAAGATTGTAACTGCATGATATCCTGGGCTTAATGAGATTATACCTAAACGGCACTATCCGTTATTTATCACAAAATTTCCTTTGTAGACAGATACCTTGCTCTGTTGAAGTGATAAGAGATTTTCAATTTTTTTTTCTCTTTCACAAAAAAACCTGATGGGATTATGAGAAAGTTAGCTCAGTTTGGGCCAAAAATAATCTGTTTTGCATTGTTAAAGGGATTATTGCTTATGGGGAGGTAAAACTACATGAGTTACATTTAGGCTTCAATGGAATTTATTAACTTTCTGAAACATCCCTATGCCCACCCCTTCCTCCGATGATGTCGCTTGGATACAAATTATCGGTATAACCGACGTTCTCGAAATTGGTTTTTTCTTTTCAAAAAGTAATCATTGAAACATAACCAGAATGCCCGTTAATACCCATTACAGTGTACGTTCATATTAAGCGAAAGCGGGTGAAAAATTCAGAAGTGACTCTGGGGATCATAGCGTGCAAGTGAGTAAGCACACTAGTGACAGATCCACCCTGGCTTTAAAACCCATGGGCAGTGACCCAAAGTTCGAAACAGAGGATACCAGTGGTCCCACAAAACGGACTTCGGTCCACAAAAACTTTTTTTTGAAAAAAAAAGGAAATGTAACCAGAAATGTTTTCCTAATTTTTGGCTACACATGTGTGTTTCAACATGACGTCGTTACGAATGAGATGGTATAAATTTCTGTTACTGAAAAGAATTTCTAGAACAAAGGGATCAATAAGTCTGGTTTTGGCTCTTGTCGAGCAGAACTCAACTTTTGTTGTAGAATCACGCAATAACTTCTACCGAACCTGCGCCTGCACAGTTCACTGGATACAACTCGGGATGGCCTATTCTCTGTTGTATAACGTCGTAACCTTTCTAAATGAAAGACTCGCATCAAAAACGTTTCGCAATAAAATCCCCTGACTGGTTCCTGAATTATTAATAAAATGCCAATTTGAAATGAAATCCCAGTGGTGGAGAGTAGTGCGTTGACGAGCATACAACGGGTCATTGATTTCGCTCAAACAATCAACAAATGACTCATATCTATTTAGAATCTGAACTTTACATATTTTCATCAATGTAAACATGACTTCCCAATTAGAAAACTGGCCCTAACAACTGATATTCAATTCCATTTGCCAGAAAATTAACCCAGTTTCAGATGATTATCTGACAGAAGTACAATTGCAAGGTTTCAATGGCCATTATGTAACAAGGGCAGCGATTTGATAAAAAAAATGCTCATTCACCTCGTTTGTACCCTCCTCACAAGCATACTACTACAAAATCCCAGAACCTACGCCAAGTTGCAATTAGCATAAATTCCAACAGAGATCAAACTTTTTTTAGGAAATTACATTTAACGGTGTAATTAAATTTTCATAGATTAATGTCTGGAATCCTTTAACTGTTTTGTTTTAGATGTTAAGGCTATTTTTATTTAAGAAGAAAACCACATGAGGAGATAACAGTTATTAAAAAAAAAGTACATACTACAGATTCCATGTACTAGAGGTGGGGTACAGTGCATCTTCAATTTGAAACCAAGATCTTCAATGGGAACAGTAGCCGATGTTGAAATTCCTTCGGTGGGGCGGCAATAACTTGGTAGTACTTGCGGCCCAAAATGTCGGTGATCTTATTTTACAGTAGTAAGGGGGCGTTCTCACTCTGCCCTCAGGAGCAAACACATCGACGTAGTTTGTGTTTTCATTCATTGGAACCTGTGTACCTGTTCAGTGAGACCATACCCATCCTGGTAACCAGTCGCTAAAGCGGACAATAGTCTGTGCCTACCATGTACACAGGTGCACATGAATTGGGCAATAGCGTAGTAAATTAAATCTGGATCATATGCCTCTTCTTCTGGGCGTACAGACTTTGCATGAACGATGATTTGGAAAGATTGAAAATCATGCCATATTATAATTTTCAAAATAAAATACAACGTTTACCATAACAGCAATTATTGTTTCGAAAAGTGTATAATAATTTGCAAATTGGTCCTAATTATTGTTAAACTTTTACTATTACACCATCTTAGACATTGGGGATCAACCACATTTATAAGGAAATTCCTTATTTTCAACTTTTCGTTAAAATCTGTTTTCTTGCATGTGGCATAGTATATATTTAATTCATAGTGCTATAATGTATGTATATTAACATTAAATTAAATATATTTGACTGGTTTTCAATTTATATAAATTTCTCTAGTAACATTACTTACAAAGTAAACAAATAATGGAGAACTAGGTCAACTTGACATTTTAACATTTTTAGGAATAATCAGTCTGCAGTGACAAATATCAATACAAATTAATTGCTAACAACAATTTTGAAGGTTCTGCATCATATAAGTATACCTTTTTGGATTCTGAGATTTAAAAAAGTTAAAAATAAGGAATTTCCTTATTTATAAGGAAATTCTGTGTGTAAATGAGGGAGCAAAATGATAAAATATTGAAATCGATACTGGGCAGTGCGATTCCTTCAAATCCAAAATGGGCGTTTTTCATCATTCTTTAAATATTTTAGTACTAAAATTGGACTTTATGGGCTTCTTTTTGTTGTGCAAATGCTCGATCTTTAATGAGGCGTACCGGTATAAAAATCCGTGTCGACTGACTAACACATTGCCTGGTTTGGCTTCTGAATAGGTTGTTGTACCGATAAACCGTACTATTGTGCTGACTACAATTAAACATGTTCAACGCTTTCAATTCAGCATGTAGGTCATTTAGTGAAGATTCAAGTGTTGGAGGCGTTTTCCATAGACGCATAATGTCCAACTCCAATCTAGTGAAAGCGGTTACTGTTAAAGATGAAAGAAACAATTTTAAACAACCAAGAAGACCCACAATGCAAATGGTAACACCGATAGCCCAGAATTGGTCAGAATAAATTTATTGAGGGATGGGCACCTTTAATTATGAGATGTCAACTTTTTGACACCAGTTGAGCCGAGAGCATTGAAGCAATGTTGATGGGAATGAGGCACAATGCTTAGACAATAGAGGTGTCAAATTCACAATAGGTCTGAGTGTTTTCACTGTGTGACCAGTCATTCTGCCAACAATTTTATTCATTTCTGACCAAGTCACTGCACAGTACATCCAGCCCCTGTGCATTTGACCCACCTGCTGTGCCCATCAGTTTCACCCCTATAACCTTGTATGGTTGTGGACTGTTCCAGATCTCAATTGCAAATGATTCTGCATGCACAAAACTGGTCTATTAGACTAGATCTTTCATCTTCAAAGCTGAAAAAAGCTTTTTCCATCTCCCCAAATGAAACAGGCAATGCTGGTGACTCAGTATTGGTCAGAAGAAATTTACTGGGGATGGCCAGCTTTGATTTTGTACTTGTCAATATTTTGACACCAGTTCAGCTGAGAGCATTGAGACAATATGGATTTTAATTAGTCACAATGGAAGTGTCACATTCACAATAGGTCTGAATGCTTTGACTGTGCGGCCAATCAGCTGGAGCCTGTGCCCCTACAAAAGGCAAAAATTGCAGACTAATTTATTCATTTCTTCCTCAGTAACTGCACAGAGAATGTCCAGCCTTTTTCCACAAATCCAGCCTTGTGTGCCCATGCAAGGGTGTGATCTCTTCAGTGGCTAATGTCCAAATGACCGAGCAGTTTCAAATTTCATGACTATTTCTATTCTTTCATCTTTAAATGTAATAGTGTTTGAATCACTAAAGTGTTACGTTTTCAAAAGACGCAAATGTACATCCTACTGAAAGAGAAACACAATTTTTCTAGATGACTGTTTAAAATTTAATTATGGAATAATTTTCAAAAATGAGAAGACAAATACAATGATAGAGAAAGCAACATTGCAAGGTTAGTTGTGGTTGCAGTGGCAAAATAAATGGTTTTTTTCCAAATCAAAGCACTTGACATGTAAAATTCACGAAAATTTACAGGTTTATTGTATTGGGAAAATAGGTAGCACGTACAGAATACTTGCGAACTTATGCAGTCTACACATTTGTGAGTGGTCTTCACAATAACGTTCCTCCACCATTCCTCAGACGACCTGTGTTTGATATTTAAGAGAAAAGGGGGGAACATTTGAGGTTGTAGGTACCTCCAAAACTTCTTACGTCACTCAGCACGGAAGACATCAAATTATAATATTTATTAATTTAATATCCAGAGCAGATGACACACAAAAATCTTTCATTTTAGTCAGTTGAAATGACTCAAGGATGTCAAGAATGCAGGATTATCCATTCCAGAAGATCCCAAACTGTCTCTGAGCAATTAGAAAGTAACTAAATTTTCTGAAGTTGAGCCACAGGCAGATTTGTACGTAACGTTCAGCTATTACCACGTGTTAGTTGAGCAAGTGCGAAAAGGTAATGTTTTCTGTCAGGTTCGCTTGTCTGTCCGTCTGTTAGGGCTGTACATCTGTACAATATCGAGATCAAGTTCCAGTATCAAGTACAAGGTCACAGTGATAAATTATTAAAAAATTATCTACCAATTTCATCTCTAAAGAATAATAAATTAGGTCAAGGTTAAAATTTTGATCAAGATCATTTAAAGATTAAGATCATTCGAGAGTCAAACTTAGTTATTTAAATTTCCATTTAGTTTTAATGTCGTCGATTGAAAGCCACTCCTCAGAGTTAGATTTTTAGTCTCAAAGTTTAAAATTTTGATTTTAGATTTTGCAGTGCTGTTTTTCCAACAGAGACTTTAGAAATGTGCAGAATTCAGGGGGCAGCAAAGGTAAGTGACTTTTTTTTATTCAACAGAGGTCTCTACTTATACTTTGAAGTTTCACTGAATATTATGAATCATTTAGTCAAAGTCGAAATGCTATCCTGGGTATCTGTTTGCAGTGGTCCAGTTCTTGATGTGTTGTTAGATGTTTCTACATTGAAACATTCATCGTCAGACGGGGCAGAAAAGTAAAACTTCACATAAGATAATTCAAACTCAACATTTATCTGTTCGCGCAGCAATCAATTTCATTCATTAGTAATTTGGTACTAAACTTTACGTAATCACATGCAAAATATCAGTCAAATGGACATCGCTTGGAAATATACTATCTCAAACAGGGCATGCTGAAAGGAAGTGTAATGTGTTATGACAGATGCTGTGATTAAATATCTACCGCTTATTTTCCTCAAAGCTTGGAAGAAATTAATGTGTCTTTTTAGACAACCCGGAGCAATGAACAAATAGAGAGTTCATGGGAAAACTGGTGACGCACAATTGCCTGAACTAAAGTCCCGTTCAGTTCATGAATGATATAGATGTTTATCTTCTTGAATAGACAAAAGAAAGATTTTGCCATTTTCCTTACATGATGGATCACAAGGACACTTGATCGGCATTACCCAGAGTAACAGGAATTGTATTACGAATTGAATTACGTCCGACTCATTTCAGTGTTTGTCTTGTGAAAAATAAGTACACGGGGTTTTTTTTCATTTATTCCATCGTTTGACAGATATCGCTGCAAAGACTTCAGAAACACTTCTCCGCAAACGGCCATTCGCCATTTTGAGAGCACAGAGGCACGATGGTACATCGTTTCAGTGTCCTTAATTTAAATTTGTAGAGATTTGTACAGTACAGAATGTGTTCCCCATGATGAACGGCAGAGTTGGCAGCGTGGGTTGCAGCCTTCGGACTCTTGCCCTCATTCTAATTATTGGTTGGAGGGAACTTTGCCTGAACAATTGTTGTTGTTTCACATTCGCTGCTGCTACCTTTCCTCGATGGTCATTTGTTCATAACATTCATAATTGATGATACTTGGTCATGCCTATTCCGCGTCATAAAGATTAAATTCTACCGCTTATTGGTGTCTGAAGGGAGTTTTGAAACAGTAAGGACACTTTATACCTTCAATCCCGCGATATTAATTTCACTTTAAGGTTGCTGTCCACAGGTTGACCATATGACCATGACCACCAAATCATGCTGTTCACTTTATTCCTTTCCCTTCCCTATGAAGCAATGAGCTTCCAGCCAGAGTTAAGGCAAGGGTTAATGAGCCATGACTGTTTAAGGTATATTGTCTGATGGGGGATGACTGAGGTTTATTTATGATCAGAAAAATTATTAATTTAAACTTATTAGAAAATTATTTCAGCCTTATATTGTGTTGTAAAAATGTTGCAATATTAAGGTCAATCATGTAACAAAGTTTGACAAAATTTCACCATCCTGAAGGCAATGGTAATACTCAGTAAAATCCATGGGGAGGGTCACATAAAGTCCAAAATAGGGGCAATCAGTGGCCCACAAAATGGACCCTGATCCAACAAAAAATTAAAAAAGAAAAAATAAAGTAACAGCCATTTTCCATTGATCTTAATGGTGCTGTTGCTCATCTTCTGCATTGAATTACTCACAAACTTGCTGGTGGATCATGCTGTAACTTTGCATATTTCATCTTCATGTTATCCTTCACAAACATTGAAATAGTCAAGTCAAAAGGTTACTTGTAGACAGCAACCTTAAATCTATACAGTAGGGATCCTGTGAAGAGAATGCCTTCTCGGACAAGTCTTTTTGTGCGTTCGAGGCAGATACTCTTTTCACACAATTGAAGTATACAGATAGAAGCCTCCTTTTGCCAAACAATAACATTCGTGTCAGGCAATATTTCCCTTCAGAGGGCGTTATCTTCACAAGATGTCCACTGATATTTGTCACTGATTTTATCCAGTTAGTTTAGAATATGCCTACCTTTTCAATATTTTCGTCTCTTAATGAATGTTTCTGTTTCGTGATCTTCCGCGTTCTGAATAACCATTCAACATGATGACGTCAAGGATTTGTAACAAACGTTTTTGTTGATAATGAATTTCAACAACTTTTTGGTAGATAAAACTTCTTGAACAGCGTTACCTTTGTCGGAAGCTAACGCAATCGACATAACTTTTCACTTTAAAGACCAATCTACTCATTGGCTGGCGGACCCGGCATGCGCCCCCTCCAACAGCCCAAATTTTCTTTCATTTTTGTAGGGCTTTGGAGGAAAATATTAAAAGCGATTCACCTGCAGGCGCCGGGGCACCCCCCTCCCTCCAATGAGAAATTCTGGATTCGCCCCCACCCTTGTGCTACACCGCATCTCCAAAGTGTTCAATGAACCGACAGACTGTTTAATTATTACTAATTATTTTGTCAATTGACTTCCAATTTTTGTGGCTAACGTTGTTTATTTATTAGCTGTTTACCGGGAAACTACATTTGACTTGTTCTTTATTTTACGTCACATTTGACATGTCCAACCTAATCAGACAAAAATCAATGTTTCTCTTGGTTGAAGATAATAATAGTTCAGATAAACGAAACTTTAAACATTTAACAACATTTAAAGCAATCATCTTAAACATTTACAGCATAAAAAGTGAAACTTGTCCCCTAGTTATTTTTCAATATTTAACTGCAAGCATGTCTCAAGTAGGCCCATTACATTTTCAGTGTGTATTTCCACCACAAAATACGATAAAACCCTCATGGCCTAATCTTCACTTGAATACCAAAGAATACAACTGAACCTTAAAGTCATATATTCGATGGTACAATCAGTAGTTTCAAATGATACCAGTATTCGACGGTTTCTAAAAGGCAACAAGAATACACTATCAATCAAATGTCACATTGCCTTTTTGCTCCAGTTTATTTTTGTGTAAAAATGTTAAGAACAAGAACATAACACCTACGTGGATGATATTATAGTTATACTCAGCCCCATCCCACGGTCTTGCCAACCCAAGAACCAGAGCTTCACGATCTTCAGTATCTCGCGGGGTATCATATTCAAAACCAGTTATTGATAAATCATATGATTTGTAACATTCGAGTCCTGGAAATGTATATTTTAAACTCTCATCTGGGTGCGGTAAGGTTATTTGCAACCGTTTCTTATTTTCATCATGTAGGCTTTTTACCACTTTTAATTTACTCTCCTCACACTTCAGAACTCCGACTGATGGGCACTCTGAATTTTCGTCCACATAGTCATTACTTGTTTGAAATAACTCTTTTAATACTATAATACTAAATTTAGCCATGCCATGCAGGCGCTTGTAAAGTCCTGACCTACCATCATTATTGGCTTGGATAACCTTAGGTACACGATCGACCAACACGTCTTCGTTTTTGTGTGGGTACCAAGTTGGCGATTTATCTGGATGATTGCGACCAGTAAATCTGTACCTATTTCCAAGAATAAATACTTCGTGCCCGAACCAGGAACACTCCTTGGAATCAGGTATACACTCGTCCCCGCTTATATCGATATTTTTGGCGCGGAAAAAAATATCGATATAAGCGGGATATCGATATAAGCG
>JBCAUI010372848.1:0-14675 GCA_038406195.1 Haplosyllis anthogorgicola | reverse complement strand
CCCACCCTAGACAAGTACAGACCATACAGCCGCAGCTTACAATGTAATCCTAGTTACAATAAACTGATTGAAACCTATTGGACCGCATCTCGAGTTGATTTGTATGTTGGAACCAAAGGAACAAATCCGAACACAACAGTCGTGTCCTTTTAAATGACATATTTTACACGGGTGAATTGGCTGTACAATTTAGGACGAGTCGCACAAGTTAAACTACCAGTTTTAAATGCCATGCTCAACAATCTCATGGTGTTTAAGGCCGAACGAAGAACACGAGAATTTTACTCGCAATTTTATTTTTCTTACCATGAGGTGTAAAGATAAAAAAGGTAATAACATTGTCTCTACAGTAACAATAAGCTAATTAGCACAGAGAGAGAGAGAGAAACACGCACGCACGCACGTACAAACATGTACAGACAGAACTAGGGACAGAGACAGGCACTTGTATATTCCATCTTATATTTTTACAGATCTCAAGATGATAGACATACAGACGTATAGAGCTCGGATAGGCAGCGCGCCTGGCATCGTGAGTAAAATCCTACAGCGAAAGGCAACAAGATTAAAATTTTGTGAGAAAGAATCTCGACACGAAGATGAAGATCTTTTGCGAAACAGCATGAAAACTGCTGTAATTTCTAATTTACAGATCTCTTATTGTTTACTTCTGTTTCTAGTCATCATGTTCAATGTCATAAACATTTATCATGTTTATGGGACACTTGCAATTGAAGCGACGCAATATTGGAATAAATGGATATCTACCTACACAGATCATCAATCTCTTGTGACTTTACTGGGAGGATATTTCTATTACTGGATACCCGTTTATGAAGGTTGTGATGCATTTCTAGTTGACGTTACTCTTTCGTTACTTTCGGTTGGATTGTGCTTGTCCAGTATAGGTGCAGTCCACTTCATCTCTATATTACTGCTGATGGCTGGTGTAGAACCCAACCCAGGACCCAATTCCCCTAAAGACAGCAAAACAGAGGCCACAAAAAATCCCGAACCCGAAGTCATGGCTGAAACTGCAGACAATATGTTGCGAACTTCTGCAGACATTTCGACTCGGCAAGATGTGCAATCAGCCAGTGCCGCTTACCCCCAGGTAAGTGGTGTCCTTCCCCTTTATATCCTGTAAAATTTATATTGATGCCACTTATACTTTTAGTTTGTGCATTTTTCATTGATCACATTGGAGATTTGATCCCAGACACTTTGTATCCTTGTGATATTGTGATCTAAATTGTCGAAGTATTTTGATAATACCAAATGAGCTCAGGTCCATCTGGACCTATTTTCATTTGTCGAATTACGTACCAGTGGAGGAATTTTTTTGAGAGCTGTGATCGAAAAAAAAGAAGACTGCTGTATATTTTTATGTCTCAATTAAAATTCATGAAACAAATCACGATTCATGACATGATTTTTATACATGATGTTTGACAATGTGACAAAAAGTTACAATTTGGGGTTATTTACGTTCTGATTCAATTTTTGTCTACTTTTTTTTTTTTTTTTTTTACAATTCAAAATTGCTGGGAGCAGCGGGAAATGTAATCCAGCAAATATGGAAAGTCTGGCCTAAAGGATAACACATTAATAAAGAGCTTTGAAGTAAAAGTTGAAACAATAGAAGGCATAAATGTAAAGTAAATAAATCTAACATGTAAACTCACTTAGTGCCATATGCCATTGTGGTAGAAATGTACAAAAAATTGACATCACAAATTTAATGAAGGAATAAACTAATGCATTGGGAATAATAGTTATTCTAGGCAGGAGGTACAAGTGACTTTACTATAAATAGTGTCATGTAGTCGTAAAGATTTCTTTCACTTTGGAAAAAAGGAAATTGGAAGCTGAATAGTGGTGCATGCAAAATGTAGATAATTCGACGTTCCTCAAAGAATATGCTTCAAATTTAATAAACGGTATTGCTTTTCATAGAGTCCTTCTTCTCGTTGAAGCAGGGAGAATTGGCAAAATTATGGAGTAGCTAGATCTTTTGTGTCTTTTACCAAGCAGCAGCCTTGACCTTTTCATTTTACACTGCTGTGGTATGTTTGACCACTCCAGTATGGTGGAACCCCTCTTGGACGGACCCGAGCTTGCAGGGGCACAACATTTTGGCCCAGAAGTTATCTAAATTTAATATAATCTAAGGACGTCATACCATGCATGGACCGGGAAACCTAATTATGACTAACAAATGGACAAGGATTCCAAAATATTGCCATTGTCAGATTTTTAGCCCAAAAGTCAAGATGCCCTACCAAGCAGGGTTCAATACCTTTGGCAGCCAGCTGGGGGTGGTTGCTTTAGGGGTTGTGAGGGTGTGGGTACCAAGGGCCAGGGCTGCAGTCGGATCAAAAATGCAAAAGTAAGTACTGTAGTTGATACCTAAGAAATCAAACATTGCATGAGGCATTAATAATAAATATGTCGAGTTGATGACCCATTTTTTGTCCAAAAGGAGAATCTGGTGGAGTTACACAAACCTGTTCCGTTTTGAAAATGTCACAGTGTTCTTGCGATTCTTACGTTTTGTCATTTCCTGTGGTAAACATTCGAAATTTTTTCAGAATGTTTCACCAAATTAATGTTATCAGTAAAATTTCATAGTCCAGTGGACTATTTAAGAAAGTTTCAATATATTTGTGAAGAGACATAACTTCAATATGAATTGCCTTTTCTCAAACCAATAATACGGTTGTGAAATACCTATTTATTGTGGAAACTTGTGCTTTTGTGCCATTTTTCTACTCTAGTATTTTACTGTTTAGTCCATTTACCCAATTTGTAATATCCCTGGAATATTGCTGATTGTTTTACGGCAGAAGCTTCACAGGTCCTTTCATTGACTTGGTGATGATGACTTCTCGTGCTATCTTCATCACTTTTGGTTGTGTAACAAATGTCATTGTTGTTGCTATTTTTAGAAGAGTGGGCATGTAGCAGAGAATCCAAAGAAATATTGATACTCGACATCAAACATTGCAACAGGAATCCTGTGTCTTGATGAATGTGAATCTGCCACCTTTGATCAGTTGTCATTTTTGGCTCATTTGGCATATATGCCAAAGAGCCTACAGAATCATGAATTGTCAGTCGTCCATTGTCTGTCATTGTCTGTGCACACTTACCCTGACCACACTATTGATCACAGAGACTTCATATGCACCTATGTCCAACCTCAAAGCCTAGCAAGAATTACATCACTGCAACATGTAATTCTGATTTTGGCAGCCATATTTGTTTTTGTTTTTTTTGGTGCTGTCTGTGCACAGCTAGCCTGAGCACACTATTGATCATAGAGATGTCATATCTTACACACACATGCACCTATGTCCCATCTCAAAGCCTAGCAAAAATTATGTTGCTACGACCTTTATCCTCAAATTGGCAGCCATATTTATTTTTTCTTGTTGTCTGCACAGCTAGCCTGAGCACACTATTAATCATAGAGACTTCATATCTTACACACACATGCACCTGTGTCCCATCTCAAAGCCTAGCAAAAATTATGTTGCTGTGGCCTTTATTCTCATTTGCAGCCATATTTGTGTTTTTTTCTTTGAACCTTACTCCTGGGCATACAGTTGATGATACAGACTTCATATTTGGCAGTCTTATGCATCTACATACCCTGGCCCTGGTCTGGTAAAAATTATATTAATGCCATCTATATTCCCAGTTTGGCAGCCATATTTGTTTTTCACAAATCACAATGTTGAGATTTGATCTTAGACACCATTTGTATCCATGGGATATTGTGTGCTATGTCATCTTAGCTTTTTGATGCCAAATGAGCTCAGGTCCATCTGGACCTATCTTTAAAACTTTGAAAAAATCTGAAACACATTGTACAAAAAATAACACATTGCACTCAAAATAGTCCCTTTCAAATAACTTTGGTTTTACATTAATGATTTAATGATGTGACCTGTAAATTAGCAACCCTAGAACATTTAAATAGGTTGGTTGGTTATTTATTATCAAACGTGAATTTTGAAGAAAAAATTGTATTTTGGCTAGACTCTACACTCAACTCTAGACTCAAGACTCAAGACACATGAAAACACCAAGGGCGATGTGGCCCCTAGACAGAGACACCTCGAGACCAATCAGGGGTACCAGTGGTTCCACGAAAAGGTGGTATGCTGGTGAAATGAAGGGACTGTGTCGGTTGCTAGTGGAACCTACTTAAATACTTGCTGAAATGCTTTGAAACTATCTCACCGGCAGTGACAGCTTAAGATTTAAAAGAGGCTACCAATGGCTCCACAGCTTTTTTATTACTGACCGGTAACTGATGCTCTCATGTCATTTCAGATGGGAGTCGGTGGTTTGACTAGTTTTGTTGATGACAACAATCATCTGCTCCAGGATCACAGGCTCCACGATACCAAGGTGGTAATCGACGGGAACAACCTGTACCACTTCCTCTACTTCTACTACAGCGTCAACTACAGATACGGTGGGAACCTGAACGACTTCGCCGAATGTGTCGCCACTTACTTTAACAACCTGCACACATGTATGATTACGCCTTATGTCGTCTTTGACGGAGCTTACGCAGTGGATGATAGTAAACTGAAAACCGTCATGAAAAGGGCGAGGGACAAAATTGTTCAAAGTGAGGCAATTTCTAAAGGACAGAGAGGGAAACTTATTCCGGCACTGGCTTCTGATGTGTTTAAGAACACGCTATCAGCTCTGGGGATAGAGCACGTGACCTGTTCGTTTGAGGCGGATGACCAGATTGCAGCACTGGCGAACGCGTGGGGTTGTCCAGTGATGAGCAATGATAGCGACTTCTTCATATTCGACTTGAAGGGCGGTTTCATTGTTTTCGACTATGTCAACCTCAACATTCTTACTGGCGACAGGGCAAGCGATGAAAATGGTGCAACAGAAAAGTACAAGTATCTCTCTGTACAGATCTACTTTACGAAGAATCTCATTAGCGTGTTGCCTAGTCTGGATATATCGATGCTACCTCTGTTCGCATGTCTGTACGGAAATGACATTGTTAACAGAACATACTTTGATTCCTTTTACGCCAATGTGAACTTCCCTAGTTTGTCCAATTTGGCTGCCGTGTGGTCCTCACCGGGAAGAAAGCACGACAAGATACTCAAACTGTTGCTATGGCTTGATGGAGCTGATTCTAGACAGGTTGCCATGCGAACGGTTTTGAAACACATTGCTGCAGACACTAAGATCGACATTGAGAAGGTTCGAGATCTTATGAACAGTTCCATTGCTTCTTACTCCATTATAGAAGGCTACCTGGACACATACTTCGAAACGGGTGAAATTAAATGCTTAGGTGAAAGTGCACCCGACATGCATAAATTGGAATCTTCATGGTTTTTAACCGCGGCTCGTAAAGCTAGAATACATACATTTATTCTCAATGTGTTCTTTGTACAAAGGGCCTTACTCAGATGCCAAGTAGAGGACGTAAAATCAGCCAGTGCATATCGGTGTGCCTTACCACTGCGTCAGATTGCGTACAGTATTGTATGTGGTCGGAATAACGCCAGTATCGATGAATACGACAGAGAGGGAAGAGACTATAGGTGTTACGCAGTGGCTTTGATGTCAGCTCTTCCATCCGGACGTACGGTACCAAACTTGGACGAAATTCCACTTCTTTCACACAGTGATAAGTTTGCCTTCCTTGTCGATGCTTTTGGTGTGAAAGACATGGAAGCAATGCGTAATGTTGATAGCAAGTTAGCGCTGGTCATACTAGCCATTGCCTATTGGGTCAAAAAGGCATCTCCAGTCGTAAATAAACTCCACATGCAAAGTGTACTAATGTGCATGATTAAAATTGGATTGGACCTGAAAATGTATTGCAAGTACGATGCTGGTCACCCTCTTCACAGTGCCTTTGACGAATGTCCACCAGATGTACTACTGTTAGTGCAGGACAATCTCAACAAGCTCAGTAAGGTGCCAAGTAGTTCAAGTCAATTCTATATCAAAAACATCCATGCGGTCGCGCAGTTTCAAAGTGTTTTATTGGGTGCGCTAGAACTGAACTCCGTGCTTCAGGATGTGGTTCCACCACCCTGCCCATCACACATACTGTGTGGCACCTTCTTGTACAATATGTATAAAGAATTGCACATGCGCACAAACCCTAAATCCTACGTATCACACCTGTTGGGCAAGTCTACACAGTTAGTGGCTCTAATGGACCGACTAGTAGATACAGTGTCTCAGTTTATTCCACGTGGAGCTCTTGAGTCCCCATCTGGTGTTAAATCAAGGAAAACTCGGAAACAGAAACCTAAAACTATCCCTGCCCAATCAGCAGCAGCCTCCACAGACGAAGACGAACCGAGCGCAGATGATGTGGCTGAGTTGGCCGGAAACCGGTTCTCACTACTAGTACTGCAGAACGGCAGAATTTAACAAAACAGCCCTTCCCCGTGGGCCTTGGCATGAAATATTTTTCGAATTAAAAATTCAAACTAAAAAAATAATTGTTCAAAATCATTTCTTTTCTGAAATGTCGTTTTCCAGTTTTATGGGTGTTTTAAGGTAATTTCATGTGCATGCACACAAGTAAATTAGTGATACTACTTCGTACGCGATGAACATTTTGTACCTTCTGGTGCTTACTGCAATATTTATCAGTTTCCTTTTACTTGACAGGGTAATGTTAGCGTTAATGTAGGATACTGCTACTGCAGAGCAACTTGCCAAAGAATATGTAAAACTTGTTCAGTTTGAATAAATTACATGTATTGTCATGGTAAACAAAAAACAACAATGTACTTTTTTATCGCTTTTCCCAATTATTTTATATTCTTTATCATTAATGTATAATATCCAAAATATTAAAAAAAATATTACAGCTATTTAAGCGTTGTATTAGAAATATCTTCGTTTCCTAAAATACTGAAAACTAAGCAATGTAGGTCCAGCTCCTGTACCGGGAGTGCACATCTTTGGGAAATATCAAAGCTTGCTATAAATAGTACCAATTGCTGCCACATTACTTAAGATAGTAACCCTATTTTCATACATTGAATTGATGGTAAATAAGCAGGTATAAACACTTGGTCAAGTTGGTTGGTCAAGCTTCCGTATTTACATTTTCCATTTCACCTTGGATGTAAAGCGACACCTGGCTAGCCCATAATTGCACAAAACGCAAAATGTAATCTGGATTTTGGGCATTGAAATTTTATGTTACATCAGTAAGATTTTTTTTACATCGTTAGACACCTGAGGACTGCACACTTTACATCTTGGTCCCGAAAATATTAGTACATTGTACCATAAATGTTTTGTTTCAGGCGTAATTCTTATCGTTATTACAACGAGCTTGCTATAATTCATAAAGTGCATGTTCAAAAAATTATTAATTGCACATAAACGGTGCTATATATTACAGCATTATCAACTGGAATGTATAGAGTAATATACGTATGGTAGATTGTAAAAGTTCTTTGTATAAAGTTTATGTGTATATCATACTGAAGGCAGTTTGAAAAGTTTTCGAACATGAAAGACGTACTACACACTGAACTATGAACATTACACATGTACCAATATCTGGGGTTTAAATCAGATGATTCACTAGTACAAAATTACACGGAACATTCTATACAGAACACATCATATGATATGGGAGCCAAATTTTGTTCACTGTAGGAAAAATTGAAAGACAAAATCCCAAATCTTAAACCAGTTTTGTAAACTGTAACTAAATGAGGTTTTGGGTACTTTGTTACACTGTCTTGTTTTGCTTATTTCGGTACTTGAGAAACATTCTCTGCCTGGCCATAATTCATACAAAAAATAACCGAAAAAATCTACTTCCACAAGTAGTAAAATTTTGTACAATATTTCATGATCATATTGCTATAAATTAGTATCAAAACCTATGTACAAAGAAAGGCCTATCACATCATAACATGCCTCTGTGGAGAAAGTTGCACTAATTTTGATATTATGAGACATTTAGTAGAAATACAACACAAGGAAACATGTTTTAGAACACATCATTTCAATAACAAATTCACAGTAACGGCACAAGCAGACTATATGTCATAGCAACGTGTACAAACAACAGTGATCACCATAACAACGCATTTACACAAGATTATACTGCTGTGACGTGAAGAAACCAACAGTCACTGACTTAAATGCAACGTAACAGTAGCAAAGATAGATGCAAATGGCAGTTTAAAATTAGAAAGTTTCAGAATAAGGCATGAAGCACCTAAATACTGGTCGTCGTGGAATACTCATAGTTAACTCGTATCTAAGGCCTTTGTTTTGTAATAGATTGCACTACACTTACAGCACGGCCTGGAATTTGAAATGTATCACTAAATAGTAATGTAAAGGCCGAAGTTAGCATTACATCGGGACGACTAGACGCATAGCTGTATTTGGTCCGAACACTTTGAAGTTGATTACCCTTTCGCCTTTGGTTGAGGAACGCATTCGATCTAGTTTGAAATACGGAAAGGTCAATACAAGTCAAACATATGTACAACTTACAAAACTCAATGCAAAAATTAAACAGTGACTGAAATAACGCGAATGCATGATTGAAACAACAATGTGAAAAAAATGAATAACAAGTTTTAAGTATTTGTGCATTAAACGTCAATCTCAATTGATTCGAAATTACAAAGGGAAATGCTGCAATAGCAGATCCAGGAATTTATCCTATGCAGCAGTTATTTCCCCTGCGTCCGCCACTAAACTTATCAAATCATCTCAAATCAAATCAATTTATGCTGATGCCAAACGATGCATTTTTAGTACATGTATAAAATTACTGAGATTCTGAAGGAAGACATTTTTTTAAGAATTTCATCGAAATACAGTGAAACCTGCATCAGGTTAAGTCCCCAGTTTCTAAAATGAGAAAGTACGTGGATGACAGTAGTTTGCCCAATGCAGATTTTACTGTACATGTACATGATTGATTGACTTTGCTTCTCATTTCACAATTACAAATTTAGACTATTCAGTTCATGTTATATCTTTAGATATAAGTTGTAAGTGACTCTTGGTTGCAGTCGTCACTGGTGTTTCGCGGGCGCGGTCGGTAGTGTTGCGGTGACGCCTCTAGTAGCGGAAGCTCCTGATCCGTAATACTGTCCGGTCTGTGGGAAGAGTGGTTCAAGTCGGAAGACACATTAGGTTGCGAAGAGTTACTCCATTCAGACGAAAACGAAGTTTCACCTTCACGCAGCTGATAATATTCATCATTTCTGTCAGTTTCATTTTCAGTGCAGTGTTGTTGTTGTTGCACTCTGCTATGTGAACTTTGACTGTTTGTGGAATGTCTGCTGTTTCTACTCGCATTAGATGTGTTGTTCACCGTTTGCTGAGGATTATTTGTCAATCTACACAAGTCCTGTAAAATTATATTAGTGATGTTGCTAGGACAACTAATATCGTATGAATATGAAGATAAGTTATGTGACCCCTCTGGACTGTTGTCATGGTCACTGTTACTTCCACTGTTGCCATCTGGATCCAGGTGCTGTTGGTCACCACTCCGTGATAATAGGTCCAGAGCCAGGGTGCTGTAGGATGGGGGAGGGGAACCGAACGAGTTGTCGGCATTTTCCACAGCAGGTTGCCCCGGTTGTTGACAAGGCGCACCTGCTTGTAAAATGTACATAACTTGACTAACTGTTTGATTTCCTGGGCCTGACGACTGCATAATGATCATCCTACCACTTGGATCATCACCATCCCCTGTGGCATGATTGCCAGAACCAACTGGAGGCACTATTGCTATTTGCTGATATCCATTACCTAAAAGTGGTAAATGCATATTGTGTGCATTATGCAATCCTGGTACTGGCATTACCTCTGGGTGACTCGGTAGCAGTGCTGGTTCCAAGTTGTCGTTTAACAGGTGCGAAAGCGGGTAGTCACTGGGAGGGTGTCCGTAAATATCATTAACCGTATCTGGTGGCACTTCATCTGCACCATACCATGCACCACATACCCCTCTGCATCCAACAATTGCAGCCATCGTTCCGCAGAAAGCAGCGACTATGGACACGACAATAGTTAAGCTATGAACGACAAGTGTACTACTGTAGCTGGACATCTCCATTTCATCGAACAACGAATGGTCCGCAACAATTCCAACACTGGCTATTGACAGTGTGAACAAGGCAGCCATGGCGGATATAGACGAGAATATCATGAAGGCCATAATTGTTCTATTGGTTTTACGTCTTGACGATGCGAGGCCAAAGATCCCTGCTGTAAGTGCCAACATGCCACACCACAAGCCACACCCGTACTCGTACCCCCACGCTCCACTCGCCACAGACACTACTCCGAGTACCACAAACGCAACTCCCGCCAGGCACTGCACTACGCCGTAGATGAGAGCTTTTTCATGCGAAAATCCGGCCTTGTACGAGTTTTTCGGTCGTTGCCCCATCCGTGGCGTAGCTGAGCCCTGTATAATGTCGCCATGGTAGTGGTCACCTGCGGAATCACTCGTCATTTTTGTTTCGGCATCAGATGTCCTAGTTTGAAGGGGCTTCTCCTTTCTATGAAAAGAAATCACATGTACCTCATTAACACTAATTATTAGTAATGTGACGTTTGTGTTGAATACAGTTAGCAACGGATTTTTTTTTAATTTTCATAATTATTGGCCCTATATTTATGCATCAAAATAAATTAACATGAAGTTGCGAGGCAAAACATCCGTCTACACTCCAGCCCCATCTCAAATCAAAGAAATGTATGAAAAAATACGACAGTTCACTCACCATTCGTCACCCCAAGCTCTTCGGTTCCATGCATATTAGGTTCCCAGTAGCTCTAACATCATTCTTAACTCATCCTATCATTTATTAGGAGCCAAATCATATCGGTAAATTAATTAATTTAAATTTTTTGAAAATTCAAGCTTTTCTTCAAACAATAGACTGGAACCTCAGGTTTCTCGCTGCAAAACCAGTCGAGTTGTGTCGGCGGAAAAATACTCTATGGATCCGCGCAGGAATATCTATCTTCAATTTTATCAATATTATCGAGACTTTGTACTCCTATTTTAATTATAACACTAACCTAACTTTGGTGTATGAATCATTATTCGTAATACTATTAGTACTTTTAAATTTGGTTTTGTGATTTTTGTCGCCATATCCAGAAGAACTATTTGTTAAAAACTGTACTTCGGTTATGGCGGGAAATTGGAAACGTTCGGAAATTGAAACGTCAAATTTATTACATTCAAGAGTTGCGGTGGCACGAAATCAAACTTCTTAAACAACTCTTATTTTTGCCAGAGTGTTGCCGAATCCAACAAAGGTAAAGTTGCAGTACATCCAGAAAATCCCTAATCAGAAGTAATCATGTGTAGATCTATTCACTTCACGGGCACTGACGTCTCCTGGAGAAATTTGTCTATTTAAACCATAAGTACAGGGTAGGAAACGAAGGGGGCTATGGGCTGCCTCTATTCAGCAGTAGACTGGATACTGGTGACAAATTAAACTGCTTACACAAGTAAACATGATGAACAAGTCAACTTGTCAACCAATAAGGCAGCCCTCGTTTCCTACCATGTAGTTATGGTTTAAATATCTTCCAATTTCTCCATACGACATAAATGCCCGTGATTCACCTTTTACCACAGAGTACAATCGAAGACAAAAATTTTAAAGTAAAGTAAAACTTCATTTTTAAATATTACAAACTATTGTATAATAATGTAAAATCTCCATTTTTTTAATTTAAAAGTACTCTTTATGTAAAATGTTATTTAATTTTTATTAAAATTATTAAATTGATTTTTATTTAAAATTTTAACTATTTAAACTGTTAAAATAAATTTAATTGAAAGACATTAATACAAGATTTTAAAGGTAAAAAAATAAAACTTAATTTTTGAAAATTAAAAACTTTCATTCTAATGTGAAATTTGTCAATTTTTCTAATTTAAAAAGTACTCTTTATGTAAAATTGACACTTGATTGCCTTTCAGTTCCCCTTGAAGTTTTACTTAAAGTTCAGGTCAAATTAAAACTTAATGGAGCACTTTTGAGACCAGGGGTTGTGATTGAGCCTAGGACAGGTTACATGTGGCATGTGATCCGTCTCTGGACAGAGAATGATGGGCGTGATCTGTCCAGGCGTGTAATTGAGACTGTTACAATGTATGTGTGGAGTTATTGGTTTATAATTTGACCAACTCAACAAAAATAAATGTGTAGGCAAGCATCAAAATATCAAAATGGCAGGCAATGGACAGTTCCACATGGCTACATGTTTATCTTCACTTGGTTGGACAGCACAAAAAATAGTGCCAAGATCTGCTGCCTGCCCAATCATGTCAAAAGTAAACGTAAACATGTAGCCATGTGCAACTGTCCATGGCCTTCCAGTTTGACCCAATTTTTATGCTTTCCAACCCATTTACTTTTGTGAGTTGTGCTTTTGGTTTGATTCCATTGATAAATGAAGGACTGAACACGACATGAATTGCTCGTGGTTAAATTTATGATATTGGGACAGATTTAATGTAAGGATCTGACTTGGGAACAATGATTTTCTGGAAATAATTTCACCCTCCAGTTCGAGACATGGAGTCTAACGTAGTCGCAAGTTTCAAGTTAGTTGTGATTTCATGGGGCAAGTTTTCATGTGGATATATTGCATTATTTGTAGTTGATGTATATCTCGGACGTGTCACGATGAAGCGCACGTCCACATCAGGAATACCTAAACCTCGGCCTTCAGCCGCAGCAGGGTCTGCAGCAGCAGCAGGTTCTTCCAGCAGGCAGAGTCTGGGTCCGCTCAGGGTCCGGGATGAGAATCGCAACTCCGGCGTCGGAATCGGCACCAGAGGTCAGTAAATTATTGAAGAACTTGCAGAAAAACCAAGAGCCTCGGCAGCTTAGAATACACGCTCAAAATGTGCGTTTCTTTGTCACCTTTTTGTCTGAGGGTGAAATAGGACACGAGCGGTTGTTCTTTGATATTTATTGAGTGCTGACGTGTATGTACACATGCGCTGTTATGCATCACCGGCAGCAGTGGCTGCTTAGCAGCAAAAGTTGACCTGAAAATTAATTACCAAGGCTAAAGGTAAACAGAATGGGCCAGTGGCTGGCCCATAAGTCTGATGGGAGATTACACTTATTTATTGGGCAGTAAAGAGCGCAGGTCACTGTTCTAACAAAAGTCACACCTCGACACTTAGAAAGCAATTAATGTATGCAAAATGATATAAATGAAACTGCACTGTACATTTCTGCAATGTACAGTGGGTTTATTCCATTGAATTGGTGATATTATGCCCATGTACTCTGTGTTAATGAGTTGCATAGATTTTGTCAGGTACACACCTGGATGGGCTAGAAGACATCTCTATTGCCACAGTACACCGGGAATTTCAGTGACACACTCAAATAATCATTGGAACAAAACTGCCCATTATTGGTCACTTCGCTTAAGTCCAGAAACAACTATCTTCAGTAACTTTCAACAGATACTTGTTTGGTGGCACTCGAATTTTATTTAGGCACCACTGTTTAAATATTTTATTAAATGCAAGGGGTTTGTTTTGTAGGACGGTCTTCATTTGGTCAGGGCCGGTCGAGCTTCGGTCAGTCGCGCATGTCGGTCGGTCGCACAGGAGTTAAGAGGCCGATGGGTGGGACAAGTTCGGCTACCACACCGGGAAAAAGGTAAGCCATGGATGAATATAGGACCCGAAATCGAAACGGTTTGAGCCTGTGCCATGAAATGATGCTTTGTCCATTTCAAAATTCAAAGTGTAACGATAAATGTAATCCAAAAAGCTTCATGTAGATTTTTTGTTGTGAAATTTAGCCGGAGATCGAGTGGTTACGGAAGCAAAGGCGCACCGACTGAAGATCCGCGGAACGTGCGCAGTAAGGCTTGGCAGGGGAAGGCCGTCAAGCAACTGCTTGATGTGAGTTTATCATTCTCCAGCATATTTTTACACGCCACATGCAGGGATGTAGAGCGTCTGCACGCATTTGCAAAATTAAAGCTAATTTTTGGCAGTTTACGAATTTTTCTGAAAATTGTTTTTAATCATCAGAGATGGAAATCCGGCTTTTTCTTAAAATCTGGCTCAATTTCCGCCTATTAGAAAAGAAGTAAAATTTGTTCAAATTCACAGTTTTCCAGCTTTTTCACGGAGGTTCATTTCCATCTCTGTATCATTGTGAAAGTTTTTTGAAATAAGAATGAATTATATTGCCTATCAGGAAAAGAAATCGTACACCAATCTAATGATGTACAAAATTAAGATAAATACTGTAAGGAAGTGCTATTTCTCTTCTGTACTTCAGCCCAGTTGCTAGGTCTGAGACTCTATGCTAAAACGTGGGCCACACCGGCAGTCAGCAAATGAGTCTTGTACTAACCCTCCAATTGATGTTTTCTCTTGACAGTTCTTGCAGACAAATGGTTACTCACATCCAATAAACGCAAAAATCCTCGCGAGTCCACAGACCAAAGACTTCGTCAGGGTGTTCGAGGTACGTATCAGTGATTCATCTTCGGAATTAAATAAGGCCGAAAGTATGCAATACTCAGGGTGGCCACGGCACAGGGAAAACAGGGAATTTGATCTTTACTTTTTCCAGACAGGGAAAACACAGGGAATTTAA
>JBCAUI010372737.1:0-14678 GCA_038406195.1 Haplosyllis anthogorgicola | reverse complement strand
TAATGGGTTTTGGTTGCGGGGGGTTTGCATTTGGGGGCAATGCAATGGCTTTGCAACCTACTGGATTGTCTAGTTTTGATTTAGTGATCACTGAAAGCATCGATAATATTTATTATGCAAAATAGGAGAAAATGCTGGAAGCAAGTATTGATGAAGTGTGGTGCAGGTGACCTTTAAATAAAAGGAAGCTGACATGAAAAGTTAGGTCATTTAAATGATATTCATAGCAAAACATCCTCCTGCTCGAAAGCGATTATTTTACTTCAGGGGATGATTTTAAACTAATTCACGTTTGTAGTTATGGATGCAATGGTCGTTGAACAAGCCACCACCACAAGCGTTTATTAGTATCGTTTCAACACGTCGAAACGGAAACAACCTGACGCACTAGAAGTACCACTATTCCTGTCCACATTATTGATTTACCAAGTAAAAAGTAGTAAAATCTATCAGTACAGATCAAAGTGACTGACTCTTTACACACAACGCATAAAAATCCACCTGTTTACTAAACTGCCACGATAAACAGCACACGCAGAATAATAGTTCTGACAACAAATAATATTAATGCCTTGGCAAAAAATCACACGAATTTCCACAATACGAAATACCCACTCAATAACAATGCCGCCTGAAAGTAAATTAATACAGTAATAATTGGTTTTCATTATTAACAACTATTTCACAAACTTGCAGGCGACTCAATAATGCGAATAAAGAAATAATACAAATTCTGTGGTAATTTATTTGCTTGGATGTGCCACCTGCGAGTTTCAACAAACATGGATGAGAGTAACAAAAGTTATTTTGTGCAGGGCCACAGTGTGCCTTTTATGATGCATATTTCAAAGTGAACTAGTAAGAAAAAGTTGTAGGTATTAATTTACATGGCTGAAACAACACCAAAAGGTACCAACCAAAGCATAATAAGAATATTTTGGGAGAAAAAAGTATAAACTTTTTTGTCTTGAATACAAGAGATAGCATCTGTATTTGACTGACATATTGAACACTTCCAATCGATCGATATTCCATTGACTGATATGTAGTTACAGCTTCTAGACATGCAAATAGTGAGCTTCCTGATGTTTGGCATACACTTTGAATACAGAAATATACCAAATCAATTTCATGGTGTGCTTTTCCCCCATTGGAACAACAAAGGTGTTTTTGGTAGAAACGTGCTTTTGCACAAATCACACTTTCAGGTAATCAAGTACCGAACTTAAAATGATGGGAGTCAATGTACAAAATGTACTTGCACTTGAGTAACCTCCGGGCATCAATATTTGACTTTATTACGTTATCTTTGTCGACTAGTGGTATAAACTTCCTTTATTAGACATTATCTTTAAAAGGAAGAATGTAAGAAAGGGAAATTGGAAACAAAAAAACAGTTGATTTCTGGGGAGTGTTGCGCTTTGAATGCCCTCTCTGAACCGCACACCCCCACGAAGATCATCAGTCCCTCCTCCATCGGGCAGAAAACTAAAACAAGTTTCAAAATCTTGCGTTCTAATTAAAGCTACACTTGGTGCTTATTGACAAAACAAGAAATTACTTTTGGAATTTTTAAAACAAATCACTTTGCACTTAAACCATTTCTTGGAGCACATGCCCTGCTAAACACCCAAACACCACGAGACAATACGCCCCACACTGCTTCCACCTGTTCCGCTTTTTCGTTCATTTCTAGAGGGGAAAATCGATTCCATTACAACATTTGGGCGTCTACGATGAGAATGCTGCGATTTCAAAACAATGTAATGTGATATAACAGTGGCAGATGTACGTGGTCTTTCTTGTGTTTTCTGATTGGGAAAGACATCGAAATAAAGGAATCAATTAGGAAAATTGACGAATCCCTTTTATAAAAAGTTAGGCACCATTCAAATTCAGATTTTTTTTAATTTGGAATGTTTATTTAATTTAAACACTGGCACCTTTACGTCTCAATATGTTTCACTTAATTGCAGTAAACGCGAGACATCCTGTCTTCTGATGGATCATAAAACAATAGCTTGACAATAGGAAAAAAACTCCCAGCAGTCAATAATAAAATAGATGAAACCTGATAATAAAAACTGTTTGAAATAAAAAGCAACTTCATAGTCAATCAACCATGTTAACGTCAAACTGCAACAAAGAAATAAGGAAGGAATAGTTCGCCTACTGATACAAGACACGCGATCCAGAAATACTGGACCTAATTACAGTGTCACAGCTCAAATTATCACATTCACGGTTTTGAATTTGTAACGATGGCACATTACTGTTATTTAAAATGGCTAATTATACCAACAACGAAGAAATGGTAAGATTACTCCTAACACGGAAACAAAGAACAACAGTGAACAGGTGCTCTGTTCAGAATATTTCTCATAATATCTGGTTTATTGCGACGTTTTCATGATAGTCTGACAAAAGTCACTCAAAATTTAAATGCTTACTATCATCGTAAAACTAAAGCGAAAACGCAATTAAGGATAATATTGATTTTTTTCACACAAACTGTTCGTTATTTGGATGAGGACAGGCAGAGACTTGGTAGTTCTGCATACTGAAAGAACTTAATATCTTTGTATTATGTGTACTGTAAGTCTGCCATGCAATCTATTTCTTAATAAGAATTTTTGACAGCTTCTGTAACTAATGAACTAGTCATCCGCTTTACACCTCCATTAATTGGCTTTGGAATTGGTCAGTGACTGCTGTATCATATGGCAATAACACTAATGATATCACGTCGGCACACGCATTGAAATATTGGGAAACGTCCAAGAACCGTTTGTCTTTAGACGGTGCTAAAATATAAAAATAGGTCCAGATGGGCCTGAGCTCATTTGGCATTACAGAAAAAAATAAGACAATACAGGCCACAATATTACATGGGTACAAATAAAGTATCAAAGTAAGATCAAATCTCAATTATGTGATCTATCAAAAACACAAATATGCCTGCCAAACTGGAAATATTTGTGTTATCAGTTTTATGTTTACTGGAAATTGTTAGGTGCGTAAGCCTACCAAATATGGAAGCTGTATCATTAACTGTACATCCAGGAGTAAGGTTCAAAGAAAATAAATATGACCGCCAATTTGAGAATAAGGGTCATAGCAACATAATTTCTGGTAGGCTTTGAGAAGGCATATATGTGCATATGTGGGTAAGATATGACGTCTCTATGATCAATAGTGTGCTCAGGGCAAGTGTGCACAGACAAAACCAATGACGACAATGCCGAAGACGACAACACCAATGACAACTGACGACGGCCAACGGACAATTCATGATTCTACAGGCTCTTTGGCAAGTATGCCAAATGAGCCAATAAAAACCCTCATAAAGAAACAAAAAAAATCATTGCTTAATTAGTAGTGTTTGCGTTTTAGGAAAACCGTTTGTTGATCATTTCAGAAAAAAATATTATATTCAATTAGATCAACAGATTTTACTTTTCATTTTTCTACTCGAGCGTGACTGAACCAGCTGCGATTTTTCCTGTAAACTTTTGGACTCTTGCCCAAAATGAACAGTGGTCGAGTTTTAATTATAAATGGGCTTCAACATTGGCGAATTTTCCCAGAGGGTCTTTCCTTTCCTTTACGTTAAATCGATTGTAAATAGGGATAAGTAACCAAATATTTACAATAGAAACTTAGAAAGCCAGGCCATAATAATTACACGCGGTTCTTTTCCAGGCTGTTCAGTTGACTACAGTCAATATGCCAATCAAATTCTTACAATAAAATCACTCATTACTTATGTGCGTGTAACTTAATGTATGCCAATCTGCAATTACTTACATACAAACAATTACAATTAAACGCCAGATTAATTACCCGAATGCGCACGATGAAAACGGCCAGATCTAACCAGGGACTTGGACCACATGAAGGATTCGCCACCTGATGATACAAACTGATCTGGATTTGCAGGATTTCCTGCACTTCTGTGTATGCACTTTAGTAATGTACCATTAACCCTTCTCTAACAGATATTTACACAGATATGTTTTCTTAAATTATTAGAGAATCCAGAGGTACCGTGTTGACCATTCATGTTTTAGTCGTCAATTTGAGCATAAGATGGTTTGGAACTATGTGTTGGAGAAATACACTTTATCTTGAATGGTAACTTACCATTCAATATAAAGTGTATTTCTCCAACACATAATTCCCTAATAAGAAGGTAAGGGTTAATGGGACTTCTTATTTATCGGCTTTCATTCAATCTGACAGACAATCTGACCAATACAGACCGTTCCGACATCCATAATGTAAAGGAGGCTTTTCTGATGAAAGGTCACTCTGTCCTGACCCTGACCGAACATATTGAATCAGAAACGCTTTTACTGCATACTGCGGTGATGTAAAGGTTAATAGTTATCAATGTACTAATTATGGCTCATCGGTCACGACATTTGGTTGGGACAAGAACTGATTTGGTACGTTTCGTCTTCGTAGTAAAATTGTCAATTGCTTAGATACACTGTGGAGTACACTTTTCATAGGAAGAATAGTTGAAAAGCAACATCACAATGCAATGAATCTTGGCCAACGCACAGTATTACATTTGCAACATGCAGAAAAGTAGAGTAAATAACCTTCCAATTCATTACAATAGCCCATGATTATTACCAAGGAAACCAAATTGCCTTGGACAACATGCACAAATATTTTCCACATTTTTATGCGGGCAATGGCCATTTATTTTACGTGCCTAAGCCCCACTGGTCCACTACGAGAAAGATCAATCATAATTTCTTTCCGACACTCCAAACAAGACATTTATGGATTCCTACAAATTCACAACAAAATGTGGAATGATTCTGCTTATTTATTGGCTTCGCGGTCAACTTGGTCAGAATTAGAGCTAGGGCATCGGGTCAAAGTTGTCATCGATGATCGCTGGCTTAAAATCGATCGATGATCAATGCATCGGCTTCCATATTTAATTTAGCATATTCTACCACAATTTGGCTTGAAGTGTCATATTTTTGCTTCATTTTAAAGAATCAAGCTTTCAGTTGTTGTCGTTCTAAAGTGAAAGTAATTAGATATGTATATAAAAGAACATAAGATACAATACTAGTGATCAAAATTATACAGTGTAAAGTGGATATATGTTCAAAATAAAAACCTTTGTATGTATTAAAATGAAAATTTTTTAACATAATAATGTTACGTCCAAATAAGGACGATGATCTTGTGTCAAATCTAAAATTGATGATCGCCGATTTAAGCCCTGCCGATCGATTCATCGGATATCTGATGAATCGCCCCAGCTCTAGTCAGAATCTGTTCGTGGTTTACAGTTAGTCGGGCGCGTTTCAGATCTAATACCCCGCACTTCATGCAAAATGTAGAAATTCTCGTTTCCAAGGTGATTTGACCCTAATAGCAATTTCCAGTGACCATGTTACCAATCGTTCTCCTCAATTTTCACTTGAGTAGACCATCATTATTATATTACTAGTATATATTTAGGTCAGGAGAGCCCACACTAAGTAAACAGCATAAACCTGGTAATTGGTCGTAATCGACACGATCTAGGTACTCAGATATATTTATTTTTACATCTCTTTATCGAATTCAAACAATTTCTGCCGTACAATCACTGAATGTAGTGTGTCTGTATTTAAGTAGTCCTCACAATTACCTGTTATTTTGATGGCCTAGCATTAGGATCCATTTTAAATGTCAAGATATCCTAACTTGCTATCGATCTGGGCGAGCTAAGTACATCTCCTTTTGTAATAACATGTGCAGGACGCTTTTTTGTTCGGGATATTGAGCTTTGATACCAAACAAAAGCAAGTCACTTTTTATCAGTCTGAATCACGTTGTTTCTCCGAGATAAGAAAAGCGTTTCGATCTGATATCTCACCATGTGATTTAGAACGTTTGTTTCCCTAACAACCAGGTAAAAGCGGATATTGCAAACATTTAATAATGTTGGGCTGTTCTAAAGTCTTGTGAGTAAAGCAATATTCACAAATACAAAAATACTGCAGTTTAACGATACAGAATACGGAAACACTAAAATTACAGCATGCCTTTAGTGAAGTGACTGTCTGCATACGTCTTTTAGACATATGTGGCAATGATTACAAATTGGTCATAAAACGTACCACCACAAGATCTATTTCTGTCAGCTTTAGGACCAGCATTTTCATGACTTAAGGAGAACTGACTCAATTTTCACAGTTCAAATAGTCCCGAGAGGTCCACATTGTATTCATGTCCATTGTAAACTGGGTTAATGTTACATGATCATAAATATTTCATTGCACAGATTCCGTGCAAGGTCTAACAAGGAATGTCAGTGAAAAGACAGCGAAGATGGCAAAAACATCTGACAATATCCTTAATCGAGCCATCTTTAAAACAACCCTTACGACCAACCCATTACAAGCACCTGCACCAAAATCCGAAAACGTAATTTCAAGTCCGATTCAGACTACACACTTGCGTCACGTTTCTTCAAATTATTATTCACGTGCATCGCATGAATCAATGCCCATGTTCAATGTTTTAGATATGTGTGGAACACCAAATATGTTATAAAGGCATTTTTCATATGAAACACCAAATGCTGTTGGTAGCACCTGTGTTTTCCCTCATTGATGCAGGTAACTGCAGATACTTTTTATGATGGTCTTGTTGCATGTTTGTTGCACAAATTAACTATTTTTATTAGATTCAGTGAAGCACACTCGATTAAAAGCAGAATTCTATACCACCCCATATGGGCAAGTTTCCCTATTGTGACCAATCATTTTCGGCCATACGCGACACTACAATTAGAAGCATAGAAATATAAATTTAATTCCGACAAAGCACATCATCTAACGTGATATGATGATATCTTCCTTTATTGAAAGGTTTATTAAAACTTTTGTTATTAATACTCCAGCATAAGGACATATGGTGGCACATGATCCGGATCAACAAACAATGAAGGGTAGTGTCGTCTATCGTGCGGATTAAGATTTTAAAATGTCAAATATTGGGTTGCGCCTCAAAATATTAGAATGAAATCAGTGGAAATGGTATCTAATGTATTTCATTCATGACAACTAATTCACTGCAATGAAAATTCCTTAGACTTGTTTCATACACGTGTCCAAAAAATAAGTACACACGTCCCCTTCACAAAGCTAATCAAAGGCTAACACGTTTTTCAGTTAAAAGGTAAGAAAATTAGTGTTTGAAAGTCATAGAACCGAAAAAATTAAACCTACTGACCCGGAAAGAAATATGAATTTAATCAACGGCTACAAGAATGTAATTAGGTTTGGGCGGATTTAATGAAGGATTGCCAGGGTTTATTTGTAAAATTCCCGTTTCTCGTTTGGTACTGGATTTCATCTGTACAAGTACCCACAATCTTAGAACATTTCACTGAATAAGTTTGCTTCCAAATATAATTAAACAGCTATTCGATTTTTTACTTCTCAAATTAGCATTTTATGGCCCGCACCGATCTAATATGTGGGCACTGGAGTTTCAGCTAATTTTCATATCATCAATAAACAGAGTTGAGATCTTAATGTTTGCAAACGTAAGCCTGAAAATGCATTTATGCATTTATATTGAATCTTGCACGACGTAAAGTTCAACCGTCAGAGGCAACACACGCAGCATCGATGACTACCACTAAAGATGTTTCATTTATTATCCTCTTCTAGATGTTTTCGAACAGTCCTGATAGCTGTGGCATCCTACGAACATACAATTAATTGACCATGAATCTAACATAGTCTAAGCAATTGTCTTTCCTTGCATTGTCTTTTATCCCTCGAGAACATCGAGCACTCGAGTAACAGTGAAGAGTTTTCTGATGCACAAGAATGAAATATTCAATATCCTTACATGTTAAATTATCCTGCAATTTCGACCTAATTTTCCAGTATAGCTTTGTCCATACTAAGCAGACATGATGAACACTTGATTATGATCTAGTAACAGTTTTCCTTGCTGTTCAATAGAATCCAATTTGTCTAAAATTGGTGGGACTTCAGGCATTGTAAGAGAACATGACTAGTCATGGTAATCTGAGGGTATTCAAGGCTAGTCTGATATTAAGCTATTCTGCGGTCATTTTATTCGGCTAAAATAGGTTTCAAGTTCAATCAAATTGGTACCAAAGTTTTATCATTCGTAACCGGTTTTAAATCTGCCAATACTTTCTATTCAGGACGTCATCAACAATTAATCAAAATATACAGCATGTAAAAAGAAACATTTCACAAAGTCGAAAATGTCAACTGACAAATAATTATAGAAATGTTGCTTCAATAATGCCATGAAATGTTAAACTGTTATGTAGCATGTTCCATACATTTAAGATGCTATCACATTACGTCACTGAAACTCATCATGCTAAATTTAATAGATATTATTTATTACAAAGCTTAATACATATGGAATACATTTGATTGTAAATTGAAAACGAACAATTCAACACAACTCCATATGTCATTGCTGCAATTTCAATATGAAATTTGCTTTTTAGCAGGAAACATGGTACCCGTAACACAAATACCGTATTGTTTTTAAATAAGGCGCCGGGCGCCAAGACCAATTTTTGGATGAATACTTTGTCAAGATTTTCACATAACCGAAAAATACAAAGAAAATTTGAGCTCTTTGTAATGTCCTTGACGTATGCTCCACCATTAAGTCATTTCCATTTATTTTACTCTGAATGAGTTACCTGCCACAATTTGACATGCCAAGGGCCCATATATTGCCTCTAATTTGACGAAATTTCAAGAGCTGTTTAGTTTTAATAACGGCTCAATTTATCATTGCATTGATTCTGATTTTTTATGGAAAAGTCTACTTAGGTAAATTACCTTGTGACTTGGGGGGATTATATCGTGTAAATCATTCAAATAATTATAACATTTGCATTTTCCATACAAAATGCTTTGATGTTCAAACATGCACGGTGTCAACATGAATAAAAAACCGTCATGTCGCTTTCAAATGACGTCTGGCCACAATGCATTGTAATACGCCTTTTATGGTCAAAACCTTTATGTTCTGGTCAATACTATAACTGTCCCTGATGTCCGACTTTTTCCCATTTTTCATTTCGATGCAAAGACATTTAGCATGACGAAGCCAAAAGGCTTGAGCCAGGTGTCCATTTGACCCGAGGCATTGATTGCGCCACGGGCCACAACGGATACTGTTTAGCACAAATTCGCATTACGCCGCCTTCGGTCACGAATACGGATGCCCCAAAGCAGGACATCAGATCCGGACTCGATCAATATCTGGTCAAGATATTTCTTCGTGATTTACCTAATAACGCCAACAATAGAAACCGATTTACAGTGGGTGTGAGTTAAGTACATTTCTTGTGTTGACATAAACCCAAGTTACTCCATCTTGGTGAAAAAGGATGATGTCATTTTTCCAGTCAATATTTGAAGGCACAACAGAGTTGCAATAACCTGCAATAATGTTAAGATAAACAACTATCGACACTTTGTGACGAAGTCTGGCTTAAGAACATGACACGAAGTGTCTTATATTAGTTAAATATTGAACTGTTTACAGTTTAGAGGCACTTTGTCACATGTGTCAATTTAGGCTTGGGGAAAATGACATGTGATCTTTGCATATCCAGCAAGCACTACAGTAAAAGGAAATCAATGCTCAGCCCTACCTTATTAAGTCTGCCAGCTCCTAACACACGGCCAGAGATTTAGTAATATTATCCATGTAACAATCCAGTGTAATTAATACCAAGTGTGGTTTTGATAGCCGGCAACTTGTCGCCTTGGCCGGATATTCAAAGTGGCACAAAGGCAGTTACGGTTGACTTGTTTAGATGATGCTGTATGTAACTGACATAGACTGGCCTTCACAGACACATCAGGCAACCGTCCTTCTGAATGATACAACTACATCGGTGTACATACAGACTAGAAGCTGCTGAAGCTGGTTTTACCATTGATCCAAACTCGTACATGTAACCTCGAACCTTATTGGACAACCGCAATGCAATGTACATGTACATAATACATGAAAATTAATCCTTTTCATTCACAAATGTCATTTTCCTATTGTTATTCTACCATGGTTCTTTTTTTTAGCTTTTAATAATCCCAATAACCTTTATGGTTACAATAGCTGCAACATGCAATTATTGGAATTAGCTTTATATTGAGCCAAGATCCAATATGTGATTCTCACCTGTTTCGGCTAATTAACATTTACGGGTTCCATGTTTCGCTCGCTTTGCTGTTTCATATTTGATTGCGACTGATACATGGAAGTTCGTTTTTCTGCATTCATTTACACTTCTCAGAGATGTACACAATCACATATCCGTACATTGGTAATATGCACTGACTTCATTTAGCTGCGGTTAATGTAGATCTCATAAAACTGACTTTCAGACCGAAATACAGGTGTGACATCTCCCCATCAAAGGCAAGATCTCCGCGGTATTCTGCTTTTTGGCAACGAGCATTACAAAAATACCAGCTTGTATGCTCTCAACATGGTAATGTATTGCGACTGACTTTTCGTATAATTTATAAATCAGGGATACTGTGATGATTTTTGCCATTTGATACATGTATCTGAAAATAGATACTGGATCACGTACAACAAAATAAACAAAACGTCCCTCTCCGTTAGACTACATTTCATGTCCAAATCGGAAAACCAAAAATGAAATTTACACTGATGAAATGACAATGTGTCATCTTGTAATGATGTACTACACAAACACACACATATATTTTTTTCTTTTACAAAACAATCACACCCTTTTTCGTGCAAAATAATCTGTATTGCTGAGGTTAATGTTTTAGTTTAAATTTCGTTTAGGTTCATTTCTCTTTGAAAATTCGCTTACTGATGTGTATTTCCAAAGAATAAAATCTGCGGCCACACCGTCTTTGCTGACAAAGTCGCATTGATAGTATTTTTGCTATGATAATGGAGGAAAATATTATCAATATGCATCCATTTACATACATACATCAAGACTATAAGCAAAATATTACAAAAACTACATTATCCCTTGCAGTCTACACAATTACTCACTCATACAATACTTACCTAGTTCTTTCAATAAGTAATGACATTTTATTTCTACAATAAACGGCGATTCTAAAGAATCTTCGTATTGGTACCTAAATCATTGACTTGTTCACAAAGAAACATTTTTGTCAATGGTGTATCAATAACTGTATCCTCACTGAATAGAATATGAAACAAGGTGAGCTTGTCATTGCATGATAAGTTAGCTGTAGTTATATTTTGAAAAATAGAAAATCTATGTGTCTGACAGTAAATACAACAAAGCAATCGATAATAGATAATTCCATTATTCTTAATTAACTAAATGAACTAAACATGCAGTTAAATAAACTGAACATGGCAACGTCCTTCGGCGTTTCAACATACGTTTTAGCACATAACTAATAAACTATGTTGATATTTGATATCTCTTTTCATTATTTTATAAAAAAAATTTCAGTATTTTCAGAAATACTGTTTCGGGTAAAAAGTTCAAATGAAATTTCTGAGTTGATGTTTTCCAGTATCATTACGTCTCCTGACCAAAATCGAGGGCATTTTTCGGTCAAAATAATGTACAATATTTACCTGATGTTCCTTGAGTTTTCGTTCAAGTTCCTCTACTGTCCAGTTTGATTTGACGTGCAGCGGCAGAACCTGGCTCTCCACCTCATGTAACCATTTCCTCAAACCGTTCAAATCAGCCTCCAGATCTGTAGCACAATAATCATGTCATTAAATACCGCTGATTCGGCCAAACCATTGACAAGTTGAAAATGATACGAGCAATAAAACAATCAGGCCTTTTTGAAGTATATCAAAGGAAATGAGATTTCAGTGACTCTGGACACTAAAATATCTGACCCTCTGGACAGATTTATTCATTTTAACAGATGTTTTTGATATAAGTTTGATACAGGTTTGTCAATGGTTTAGCCGAATCAGCGGTAAGGGACCTGAGGGAGGGTACATTTGAAAGCTTTATGCTGTTAATACATGCTTTACACTCCTATCACTCGGGAAATTTCATATTCAGCGAGTAGGGGAAATGTCAATTGACTCAAGTTTCGCATCGTCATAACCACTTCGCAATAACACCATGATAATCATTCACACCATTTAAAACTTACATAATCGTGTCTTTTGTGATTATATGGCTTCAGGATTCTCTTTCGCCAGTTCAGTCCTGTTAAAACCTGTTGCAGTTCTGCCTGCTTTGCACTAGCTTTGCTGTTTTACAACAGGCTTCAATACCCACAGGAATCACAGCAATTACTCTGCCAGGGAGCACTAAAAATATCTACCACCCACCCACCTTCATGTTACAATACAGATTCCTGCTGTGTTTACACTGCTTACTGTTTGATCTGAAGAAATATAGCATCTAAATTTCGAGTTGATTTGGATAAACCTGGTTGGTACTGTTGATGTATTCTCTATACATTTGGTAGGGTTTTTATTCATTTACTTCGTACCTTACACTTAACATTCCTGTGCCAGGCAATACTCACAATTAATCCAGAACAGAATGGGATGTTACACAAACATAATAGGTGCATTATCAATGGCAAACTGATCACCAAAGTACTGCTGCAGAAATTCAACCAGGTGTTTTGATACATTAAAACAAGTTGACAAAATCAAAAGCTAAGGGCAGTGGTATTGAACCCCCCCTCCACCCCCAGTAAATCCAACATCAAGCCGAGACCATATGTACATAAGAGTACGTTATGATTTTGAAGTACGTTTCATGTAAAATGTAGATAACTCTGATACCACTGTCCTTTGATCAGGGTTCCCACTTTCTGGCATTGAAAAAATTCCAGGGTTTTCCAGGATTTTTAAGTGAAATTCCAGGTATAATATTCTTTTTCTTTTATTAATGTGGCCTCCAAAACCATTGGCTAAATTTTAATATTTATGTTTTTCCTGGAAAAAATAGGAAAATAGGAGTTTTCTTGAAAAAAATAGGAACACTTGACAGTCTGATTGAACTGATGGTGCATTGTAAGCAGAGAGGCCTGCCCCTGACACAGCTGACCCAGGAAAGATATAAAAACTAGTAAAATTGAAAAATGTACACAACTGTCCATGGCACTGTCATTTTTCCAGGATACCTATGATTTTTCAGGATTTTTAATAAAATTGTCAAATTCCAGGACTGGAAAACCTAGTGTCATTTGACAGGTTTTCCAGGAATGGTGGGAACCCTGTTTGATTGGCACTTTTTGTGAACGATTAAGTAAGATAGTCACATGATTTACTTCAGTTGAGTGAAGTAGGTATGTAGGCAAACTGGTCAGTTATCTAACCTCTGGATTTTCATACACTTCATTGATAACAGTGTTTGTGGAGCTGTAACTCTGAAGCTGCCATACTGTAGCCTCTACAAATTGCGAATATATATCATCGCCTACTAAGTTGTACTCTCCAGACCTACTCAGTCTGTACTTCCGAGACCAAACATCATGTTCGTTTAATTTTTGTGAGCCAGAAAGGGCTTCTTAATTTTGCGTTGGACTTCAATGGAACCAATTTAACAAACATTTTATCAAAGATCAAACACCGATACTTGGTAATGTCATCCCTGAAAGTGCATTAATGACCTTTTCGAACAAACCTTGTATCGCTCGTAACGCGAGTGCAAAATTAACAATTTAGTAGAGCATTTCCATTGCAAAGTTTTATCTTGCTTACAACTTCGTGATTATGAAAACTAAAATTATGAGGTGTGATATGTAAAAATCATCAAAGAAATTAATTCCTCATAATTTTGGCTTTTATACAACCCAACAAAATATCAACACATCGAGACTTTCTTTTAATCTTACAGGCCTATTCTTTGTCTGCTGATTACGTTGAACAACAGTACACTTCCTGTCAGTATGTTTTACCTTGGACGAAGCAGTAGATAAAAGCATGACGATAAATGTCATTGTACTTATTTGCACTGCAACATGTTGATACCAACAGCATCGATAAATATATTCGCCAGTGTTGTTTTTTTTTTTCGTATGTTAGTCATTTATTGGAAATCTTAAAGATCCATTTATGCCAAATGAGCCAAATTATGATCACGGTTACTGTACTTATTTGCACCAACAGTAGTGATACACATGTGTTGCTGTCAGTGTCGATTAAATTAATTATTTACTGATACATTAAAATATGAAAGCCGAAAGCCATAAAATATTTGGACAATTGGTGGCCATTGGTACAAGGTCTTGACGCATTTATCATTTGCCAAAGTAATTAGTTCGCTTCCATCACCAGGAGATCAGGTAGCTCTTGCATCTGGATGTTACCAGGTAACTTGGCACTTCGAGGATATCGTAAGTATCTGGTCAATTCTTATCAAAGGAATTTTTGCGCAAATACACTTACAGTACACTTCACTTCTGTCAATATACTGACAAACCCAATCGCCATTAGAAAGTGATTTGCAATCATTTGTTTTGGAAATGTAATGCTGATTTTACCCAAAAATAATTGTGGGTAACATCATGTCCAAGTATGTAAAGATAACTGTAATTAATTTAGTAATTTTCGCTTGTATCATTCAGTTGAAGTGTTGAAAATACCCATTTGATCAGAATCCACATTTTACCCTGTCTTTTTGGGATTAT
>JBCAUI010372626.1:0-14679 GCA_038406195.1 Haplosyllis anthogorgicola | reverse complement strand
CATTTGTTTTTCATGTGATATTATCTTAGTTTTATGATAATGCCAAATGAGCTCAGGTCCATCTGGACCTATTTTTTGGTTATTCCTTTGGAAAGCAACCATTTGGTATCTCCGCCGATGTTTTGTAGGATAGCAAAATCACAGAGTGTAAATACCGAAATTTTTTTATGTAGATACATATTTGTGATGTTCATATTCGTAATGTGTATCAGTTTTCCATCACAAGTGTTACTGGCATCAGAGAATTACAAATGAGAAATCGCAAGGCTACAATCGTACAAATTTGAGTTTGGTAGAGATAGTAAAGTCAGCTTTTTTTTCTCGCAAAAATGTTAGGAATTGGTGCTGCAGTAAAAATGAGAGCAGATTGAAAAAAAAACCTGATTGTGTAATCAGATATGAATCAGTACCCCAGCACAGGGTATTGAACAGACCAAAATTAAATATTTTTGGTCAGTCTTCTTAAAAGTGAACTTTGTCTGCTTCATGCATTTGAATTAGATTTTTTTATCGAGGATGAAGTGCGTGATGAACTTACTTATCTCTTTTTGTTACTACCGTATATTGCGTAATTAACGCGCATGCCCTAATTAACGCACACCCTCTTTTTTTTGCTCATTTATGCAACCTTTTGCAAACATCGGCTATGGACCTTTGGTATGTAACGCATAGAATTTGGTAATTTGCCATGCCATAGAAACATGAAGTGTCCATCATCTGTTGTCCTGCGTTGTTGTCATTGTTGTTGTCTTTGGCATTGTTGTCTGTGCACAGTCACACTGAGCACACTATTGATCATAGAGACTTCATATCTTACACACATATGCTCCTATGTCCCATCTCAAAGCCTAGCAAATATTATGTTGCTATGACCATTATTCTCAAATTGGCAGCCATATTTGTATTTTTCTTTGAACCTTATTCCTAGACACACAGTTAAAGATACAGACTTCATATTTTGCAGTCATATGCATCTACATACCCCTTTTATTTCCTGTAAAAATTATATTGATGTCACTTATAGTTTGGCAGCCATATTTGTGCTTTTTTTTTTCATTGATCTCATATTTGAGATTTGATCCCAGACACTTTGTATCCTTGTGGTATTGTGATCTAAGTTGATAATGCCAAATGAGCTCAGGTCCATCTGGACCTATTTTTTATTGTAAAATTCGAACTAAGCAAAATTCCATTTAAGATATAAAAGGCTGTTGGTTGAAAGTAAAAACCAGAGGTGACAGTTGTGTTACAGTCCCTCCAGGTTTGGTGCCACCAAGGCTCCACTCACCAACCGTGTTAAAGGAAATAACTTCTGCCCGAGAAAGCAGTAACAGGAAATTCAAAAGTTGAAACTGTCCATTTCTATTATTTCCTCGCATTTACATTTGTTGTCATGAACTTGTCGATTCGTGCAGGAAAAATATTTAGTGGCTTTGACAAATTTCTCCAGAATGCTTTCACTGGTAATGGCGCCTAATGTAACAGTCAATTCATAACCACGTTTGATTTAGATGTGACGGCTGAGATTAAATTATGTTGCTATTTTTATTTTGAATAAAAAGGATTAAAAGGCTATTAATGCCTTTTGATGTTTTTATTTTGAAAGGTATGAAAGTTGGTTGATGTTGTACAGAGTTCTCTTCGAATCAATGAAAGATAAATGTATTATCAGTTAAAAACTCGTTTGTTCGTTTGAAACAATAACGTTTGCAAACGGTCGGCTTCGCTATTTCTACATGTTTTTATTTTAAATGTCAGTTACCATTATTCATTTCATACATTGTACAGGCCTTTGTCTCTTCTTTTACAGCCAAGATTGGAAAAGATGGGAAACCTGAACCGTGTAAACCCATCACCAAACTAGAGTGGAAAACTGTTCGAAACACGTAAGTAATATCATCTCACGAAACAAATAAACTGGCTAGACAGCTTGCTATTTGATTTGATAGTACTTCATTTTAAAGGTCGTGCACGACCATTTTTATGTACCGTGTACATGGATGCCCTTAAGCTTGTTAGCTTTTGAAAAGTGAGATAATGATTGCATGGAGTAGGAATGGCAGCTAGAAAAACAGACCGAACAATTTATTTGTTTGGCTCCAGGCCGAACATCGAAAGATTACAAAATTCACCTGCAGTAACTATTAACAAAACAACTAACTTGAAAAGGAAATCAAAAACTAAAAATCGGTTACTCTGATCTCTTTAGTAGTAGCAGCTCCTGTCTTACACGGAGCATATTAATACTTAATGAGTATATGTAAAAAAATACATTGACGCATGAGAAGTTACTTGATACATCTTCGTAATCTCATTAACTGTAGAAAAAAATGTTAGATAATGCACGTAATAATGAGATGTTACGGGTCAAAAAGACATTTACATGACTCATATATGTAAAAGAACCAAAGTGAAAGCAAATGAATACCAACTTAACTATTACTTGACGAATAACGGGTTAAATTTTGATAAATATATATCTGTATGAACATTACATCGATAGAAGCAAATTGAATTTGAAGGACATAATCAATAGTTATTGTGTGTGGCAAGAGGCCAGAGGAAATTAGTTTAAAAAGAAGTCACCATTGTAACAAGTTCACAGTTGTAGAGGTGATCGATGTGACCCCGAAACACTCACTGACCTTAAAACTGAACCAACCGGCTTAATTTTCCTTTTATGAAATATGATGAAAGGTCAGACACGTATAAGCAATCATTATAATTCCCCTTTGTTTATAAGAAAATAAGCCTCCAATTGCTGGCAATAAATCTGAAGGCTGTCAGCATGATTAAAGGAAGAGGAAAAGCAGGCATTTGTTAGAACTACAAATGAGGTATTGATGAAAGAGCGGGACCCACTTCTGTAATTAACTTGCTTTACCAATGGTAACCAAATTGCAAGGACTATGGAAGAAGTCAATCGAAGGCATTTCAAATGTCAGGGAAATCTGTTGCAAAACAGGTAGTTGACCTGAAACATTTAACAGCTTACGATACAATGAAATGGCGTGATGCTGTGTCCGAAGAACTAAATGTTACAAGCGTTGTACCAAACTAAAGCAGTATGGAACGGGTAATATTTGACCTGAAACATCCGAGATGTTACAATGAAAACTTGCCCTGCGACAAAAAGGACGAGATGAAGATTTATTGAACTTAAGAGCTCGTGTGGGTGCCAAATCCTACAAAAGCCGTGATTTGTGAAGTCTGAAAAGTTCAAGAAGCGAGTCTTTGTTAAGACAAAGGGACGACATGTAAGAAAATTAGGCCCCCGCACCTAGGTCGGCTCCAAATGAACGGAACTGTTTAATTATAGATTTTCATGAATGATGTTGCTGTCACTGCGTTGGTCAGTCTTTTATAAAAATGACCTCAGACTCTTTGGAATGGAAAGAGGGAAATGCAGCTGTAAAGCTAGTTATTGCAGATACAATGTTCCAAGCGAACTTGAGATTGTGGCTCTCCTCAGCTTTCAAAAATAGCAAATGAATCGTTTGTTTCCAAAACACTGGCCAAGAATCTATTGGTGGTCCACTGACGGTTTGCCATGGAAAATTGCCTGAACACAGTGTACATACAAGATATGTTACACTTTGTGTTCAATAATTGCAAGAAGAAAAGTTAATCCGTTGTTGACATTGTAGATTGTGTTCACAATACAATATACTGAATTGTAAGCCAATGTAGTGTATTGAAACTAAATCCTCGCGATACATTAACGATTTCTTTCAGTTAAATTAGGCAGCTATCGCACTGACCATTGCGATGAAAATATCAAGGAAAGTAAGGCCTAATAATATCAATTGCTAAAGCCGTAAGAAAGACTATTGACTAGTAATGTAATAAAGTCCATTGTAACGATCCGAACTGGTGTGGATTCTCACAAAAGGCAATAGAATCTTTACTTTTTTCATTATACCGAGGTCATTGAAGTTAATCGCGGATAGTTGATTAGGCAGAGCTAAGCTGATCAGCATAAGCAGTTTGTCAATAGGTTTTTATCATCCACCGAAAGAAAACTGACAGTAATTTCTCTTGTCTTATTGGTAAAAGAGGAGAAGAATCCTCTCATCAATAATAGGCTTTTTATCTCGTCTAAAGAGAATCTCCACCGAGATGGAGCGATAATGCCAAATCTCATTTCCTCGACGAAGGTGCTAATGATCTCTTGGTGCATGAAAGGGAAGCATCGCCCTTAAAACTCTTCAGAACCTTCTCCGCTTAGAGAATGCGATTTTCTGTAGCTCTTTGAATGCATCTCACATGTAATATCAGCGTTAACCTTAAAAACTCTTAGGTGAAAAGATACAGTTTTTGTTCGATGGAAATCTTGTGATAAAAGACCCCTTTTGTGTAACAGAGGTTTATAACAATGACAAATGTACATGTGGAATAAAGCTTGGTTCTCGAAGCGAGGGGAAATAAACTTTCTTTGTAAATCGCATGTGAACGGTGGGGCAATGTGACACACCATATAAGGAAACGACTCACGTGAACATGTATTTGCCATTAAACACTAGTCTAAATGACATTTATGACATTTTATTGTGTAATCGTACCTGGACATTTATTTTTTCTGTTACTGACCATTATTAAAGAGGTCAATTTCACAAAATATTTATGTCAAGTATTTAATTTAGTAAACAAGGGGATTTTGTAGACTGGCCAACAATGTACGATTGCCATTTAAAGTATGTACATGTACATTTTTTACTTGTCTTTTGCAGAGAACCGTATGTGATATTTAGTGGTGGTATGCCGTATGATAAGGCGAGTCGCACCCCCTCCCTGACTGTGATGCAAGCCAAGAGTACAACAGTGCTCGAGATGGAACACAATGTGGTAGACTTCCTTACACTGTGTTCTACACCTTACAACAATGGTATGTACTTTTATTCTACTACGAAATTTGTCATTACCGGCAATAGATTTTAGTGCATTTACGCCACCCCCGTTTTGGTTTGGATATAACTGAGATACTTTAAATGAAGAATATCTTGTAGACTCATATAATTAAAGTGAATTGAAAAGAAAATGAAACTAATTGATTCGCAGTAACTAAATCGTAGAGTGAATTGGTCATGAACTTTGCATGAGCAAATTAATTGAGACGAGAACTATTATTTCCTGAATATTATTAATGCCGTTTTGTGTTCATTATTTTAGACTTCCAGGACCCTTACGGTATTGTGGTGTTACTACAAAACGACTTGGTGGTGGTGGACCTCACATCTCAAGGGTAATACTGATAAATACAACCTTAGTCTGCTGAATGTGCGTAAACAACCAGACAGTTGCAACATTGGTAATCGCGAAAATCAAATATTCAATCCAATCACATGTTGGATAATATTTTCCACAAGACGGGTAGTTCTTTAGCAAATTGTCTGCAAAAAAGTGACATGCAAAACATAGACCTTTAGCAATGTGACCAAGAGTATTACACATGCCCATTTTGGAACTGATATAAAAGATTTTCAATGCATTTCAATAATAGATGCAGTCACCCGTGTTTGGAAATATCATTATTAAAACTTTCAAATCTGCAAAACTGAAGAGGAAAACCCTGTTTACAACCTGGCGTTATGCTGTTTAAAACATGCATGTCGCAAACAACAGTTTGTAGAATGAATGATAAACAACCTCGTAACTAACGTCGAGTAAAGCAGTGTTTGCCTCTGCCTGACTCTCTTTGTTGACATTGCGGCCATTGACCGAGCCTTTCATTTCCTGGTCAAGGAAGCCATTGATGGTAATAATGCTGACATGTTAGATGGGCAGCTACTTTATTCTTATGAACCAAATGGAAAGATCAATACATAATATGCGGTAATAATTTGTGGTTGATTCCATCAACAAACGTGTTTATGTTGGAGCAGAAATATCATGTCTTAATGTGTGAATTGTAAATGAGTTTTTTATTCATTGGAAAGCTAGAGTGCTGGTGGCTAATCGTGCGTTTAGTAGATTTCACAGCAAGTAGTGAGGGAATTCCTTGTTCTTCTTCGTTTTGAGCTTTCACTGTTCACTGCTAATTAAAGGCATCAATCACTTTAATTGATTGGTCGTGGAGATCGAGATGCAATGTAACGAACTGATAGTGACTGATAATCGATGACATAGTCTGTAGTTTGTAGTCTAATTCATAGTTTGTTATTTGTCTGAGTGAAACTAATGGCATGTGGTTTTTTTCTGCCTTGTAGCTACCCATGTTTTGAGAACCCGTATCCCATGGACATACATGAATCTCCGGTGACAGCATGTCAGTATTTTGCCGACTGCCCCACAGACCTCATCCCTGCTTTTTACTCAGTCGGCGCCAAACAAAAACGAACAGAAGGATTTAGTGAAAAGGTAAAGTGCATAAAAACTATTCAGTCGTGCTTGATGATGTAGTCTTCTGCATGTTATAACCGGTTACTGGTCAGATTGACGTTATCTGTGCAACCAAGACTTACTTGTTATATTTGATTACAGGACTGGCCAGTGAAAGGTGGTGAATGGGGTGCTACAACACAGAGCTATCCGGAAATTATGATAACAGGGTAAGGTTACTTGTTACCTTGACTCTGAATTTGAAATTGAAAATAACTTTGTTCAAATTAATTGCCTGATTGTAGCTCATGCAAGGTTTGCTGCTACCTTTGCTCCAAATATCAATTCGCGAATAATTCCGTTCCACGTTTTGTCAGCAATAATAATATTAAGCAGTTAATTTATTCTTATTCATGTGTGTATTACAGTCATGCGGACGGTTCAGTAAAGTTTTGGGATGCATCTATGGCTACGCTACAAGTCTTATACAAAGTGAAGACGGCAAAGGTGTTCGACAAATCACGATGTCGATCGCCGGACAGTGATGACGACCCTTTTGCAATTCAACACATCCAGCTGTGCCTGGAATCACGTCTCCTGGTTTTGGCGGGAATCTCACACATCATGCTGTTCCGATTTAGCAAACAGGAATCGTCGTCCGTAGATCCGACAGTAAGCAACATGAAATACATCGCATTAGAAGTTGTCTCGAAAGAAAAGTGTTGTAAGAGGCAGGGTGTCACTAAAGACATGGTCATTTAAGCAAGTTACTTTCATCTTGTAGTGGTAAAAAGTGTCATAAAAAGGAAAAGAATGTCACCAAAAGCAGGCAAAGGGACAGTGTAGCAGAGTAATTATTTCACTGGCCTTGAGATTACGACCTGGATTACAAACTGGATTCACTAGAATGCTTCATTTCGTTAGCTTAGATATGTTTTTTCAAAGGCTGTCTGAAAAGTTCTTAAGTGTTATTGTGATTAGCTACATCGGCCAAAAAAAGTTAGATTTTAAAAGATAATTATTCATTGGAAACATTTCTTTTCACAGGTCTTAGAAATAAGTATAGCTTATGAGATTTACGATGATCTTGATTCTCCGGACGTAGAATGTATTTACCCTCCCAACCCGCCTCCCAAGCCAGCATTAGGGTCAACGCAGAGCGGTAGCATAGGCTCCTACTCGTCTAATACTTCTGATGGCAAGGTAATGTCAACTTGTTCTTTCTATTCTGCGCTGCAGTAGTCAAAGAACTTCTTTGTAATCTTTAAATTGGAAAAACAAAAGGCAGTGAGCTGGTTAAGGAACATGCAGAAAGGACACTTTGGTACTTGATTAACTCTTGGTTCCAATTGTATTTTCTAACCTTATTGCAAACAATTACAGACAATTAATTTATTTCTAAACCGGTATTTCAGCAGGAATTGCAAACAAGTGTGAAAGTAAAGCTAGGTAGTCGGAAGTGGGCTGCAGGTTATCAACCGGACCTCATAGGTGTATTAACGTGGATAGAGAGTGAACCTCCTCCGCCAATAACGGCTATCTCTGTCAACTCCCACTACGGACTGTAAGTGTAGAGCATAACTTTTTGAAATTTTTGTGTGGTAACCGTCATAACCACTTTTTCGGGGACCTTCCCAGCAGCATTTTGGAGCCACACTGACTCCAGTTTTGAATTTCGGGCATTCTCGGTTTCCGTGAGTCGTTACCTTCCACTAAATAGTCACCCATTCAAGTACTAAACGAGACCGCGGCTGCTTAGCTTCAGTACTTGGCCAGGAACTAGTGAAACTATGTCACAACATGGAGCATAACTTGCATACAGCAAACCTTAAGATGGTGCAAAGTCAGGTATAAAAACGACACTTTCCTAAAACATCCCAGAGATGTTAAAGCTGTTCCTTTTTATTTCAAAATTAGTAAAAGAAGTTTTACGATAACTTTAACATGACCTGCAACTCAGAAGTGAACAGTTCTTTGTGTAATCCGTCTCTTTTATTTTACCCTTGTTGTTTATTTCGTTACAGACTGGCATTTGGAAATGAATGTGGCCTTGCAATTATAGATACGGTCCAGAAGACGTGCTTACTCAATATGGGAACTCCTGATTTATATGGTAACTCATTATGAACGTTGATGCGTGCATGATTATGAACATTGAAAAGAAAATAATTCACTTTAAATTGTCAACAAGTTTCCACATTTGAGTAAACTTGTGCATTTTGTATTTTAGGTTCTATGGACCCTTACTCGCGGGTACCACGGTCGCCAAAGTCCAAAAACCAACAGCCTCGACCAATAGGTTTGGAGGGCTTGTCACAACCATTTGAACCCCAGGAGTGTAAGTCACCCACCAGTGATCAGGTAAGTTTTACATTTGTTTCATACTCAATGACAGATGGTGCGATTGTTGAATTGTACATATTTCATGAAAACATTTTTAACATTAGTAACTAGCACTTGTAAATTGCGAAAGGTTGGTGTGTATTTTGCATAATAATAAAACACTTTGTCTCGAATAATAGAAAAGTAACTTAACAAATGCGCATACTCTTTGAATGTCTATTTGTGTTGACTTAAAGGAAGATCTGAATCTGAAGAAGTTGCATGAATGTTTTTAAATACATTTAAATAAAATGCATATTGACTGCTAAGGCCCCATTTCCCCCAGTCTTTTCCATTTCAGTCCATTCTGTACACACAATGTATCCGGCACGTTGTCTCATTGAGATTCTCACTCTCACGTTTTCTTAACGTCACTCACAGGTTATAATAAGACTATGCATGTAAGAACACGTTTACATATAACAAGTTTGGGAACGATCAGATTTATGCATCTTTGGATAGTTGATATGTCTCGAATCTCAAATTTGACCGTAAGATTTATATAAAAGTTGTTCATCTTTAAGTCGTTATGTGTAAACTTGTTCAGCGTGTCTCCTGAACACTTTTTCCACTACCGTTGTCACATATTTCACAGGAAGAGTGTAATCGTACACGTGTGTGATTGTCACTGACCGATTTTCTTATCATCAAAAGGATGAAGTGGATACATATAAACCTGTTGTGGAAAACAACCACAAGAAATCTATCTACACTGTTTATCAGCAGCTTATGAGACATAAACATCAGAAAACTTTCCAAGTACAGGTCATTATACTGTAACCCCTCCGGTGTACCCCCGTGCCCCCAACCGTTAAATATAATGTTGGTACACATGTATATTAAGTTGTATAACTTAAAAAATGTGCAGTGAGTCGTGGTGCAACTAATGTACATAGTTAAATATACTACAAACCACATATTGCTGCAGAATAATTTGTCAAAAGCATATCAAAATCAAAAACCTTTCGCAGGCATTTCCTGATTTATTTGTGCCCTTGAATTAATAGCTACTTCATTACTCCACTTGAGCAAAACGTGATTACAGATTATCCTTATCTAGGACTTGCAGAATATTTCATTACCTTAACATCTAAGCTGTACAGTCGGAGACATTATAAAACAGTTTTCCCCTCCATGTCTGTGCTTATTCCACTATGTCTAGGTCGACAGTGTTCCGTTCTCGCGTTAAAAATTATGTCGTTAGTTAGTAAGAATAGTTATAGACAACAGATAAAAACCTTTTTACTAAGTAGACTTAAGGATATATGTGATGTATATTGTGATGATACAATCCTATCTGGATTTCTGTTTGCATGATTCAGAAATTCAGTTGGCACTTTGATTAAAACGTATAGATGTTACGTTATTGTTATTGGTCTTATACGTTTACGAAATATGCCGCTGTGTTCCCGATAAAATTGGTTTGCTGTTATTGCACGAAAAATATGTCTTTTAATTGAGTAATGACCATTATTTTCCACATTGTTTTTTCCCCGTGACCAAACATACATAGTAAATGTAAAACATTAAGTGTTCGGTTGTTTTGTATTTTAAATAGATGTTAGAACTAATTTAAACTTTTTATTAAGTTAATTGAGATATCATTCTGTCTGGAGATTAATGCATGGACTACTAAGCACGATTTTAATTGATTTACAACATTTACTTTAAATTTTTCGTTGTTGGTGCTTTTAGTAGATGTGTGTTGTGTTTATCGTTGCAGTCTAGTGGGACCGCGGCCCCTGCTGTGTCCGGGGCACAGACCAGTGGCAGTCATGGTGCGCCCCCACCCAGACCGCCTCCCCCTGTGCTGCCGACAAGTCCGACAGCACGCACCGCTCCCCAGAAGCGACACCCGTCGCATGGACCACATCTTGCGGCAATTGTCGAGTCGTCACTATCCCAGTCTCAGCAGGATGCAGACGAACCAAACAAACAAGTCAGTGATAAAGACAGCAGTCGGGACGATGAGTGGGTCATGTTGAATCCGCAAATGTCCACTGAATCTGCCGAGTCAAACAAATCTAAAAAATCCACTTCCACTAATTCGCAATCGAGCGTTGATGATTGCGTCGAAGCAACAGAGGATGTTACAGGTGGTGCTGAAGGAGAAACAAGCAACAAGGACGAACCTGGCACGGGAGAAGTGGACCTGGAAGATATTGACGCAATTGTGGCAGAATTTGAACAGTTAAGAAAACAGTCAAAGGCGCAAGATACGGAAATTGAAGCTCAGTATTCAGCACAGCGTTCAAAAAACGACAGTACAGATGGTAGCGAGTCAGAGGTAGTTTTCAATAACAGTGACGAAGGGCCAGTTGCATTTAAACCAAAGAAACCGCTAGGTTATTCTAAGTCACTACCAGTTCAGAGTAACTCATACACTAGTGCGCAATTGAATAATTCACGAACTGATCAGCAAGTAGCACCAAATTCATCAGAAACTAATTCGAGCAGTCAAGATAACATCGTGAGTGGGGAACAAGTAGATGGCCAGAATTACTGTGCATGGGACAAAGATAAAAAGGAACAGGCGAAAAAGAAACGAGGCGGATCATTCTTCAACAAATGGAGAAACAAAGACAAGACTCCCAATGAAAGTGAAAACAAATCTCAACAGCAAAATGAACAAACTTCTGTTTCGAGTCGGAACTTCCACTCAGAGAACGATCTACTCACTGCAGACAACAGTCGGACTTTGGAACAACAAACAGATCAAAATGTAAGTCCGGCTGAAGCGTCAAACAAAAAGGAAGCTCCGGTTGGTATAATGCGAAGGTTGAGCAAGATGGTTAAAAATCAAGCGGAAGATTCGGACGACGGTGCTAGTTCCAGTGCCGGTACGCCAAAGAAGCGTCAAAAATCGCGCCTGGACCAAAAGATCTCCTTTATTGACTTGTCGATGGAAGACGTGCCAAAGCATCCACCGAACAAGAAGATGACGTATGGAGACCATGTTTATGTTGGTATGTGCCTCAGTAATCCGATCGATCAGTAAGACGTTATTTTTCCCCTTTCACCCTCGGTGTGTCACTCACTCCCTCTGCTATCATTCCTCTAATCCTGCAAGTTTACCCCTAAAACACTCCCTACTCCTTGATGCTTTTGCGGCACTGTTTTGATATATGTACTCACTTAATTCACTCACGCACTCACATACCACTCACTCACACGGGCCCTGGCCATTTTATTCCGACTAATTGCCTTCATTTGCAGGTGATTACCACAGCATGAACCATTTGTAGCCGGTTTTGGGACTGAGTCTTCTTTTACGCATACTAATGGTTGTAAAAGAGTGGTTTGCACGTTGTAGTTAATAGTATACATGGAGAATAGGGTGACCTGGCTTTATCACTGGGCTTTATTGTGTGGAAAGTAAGTTACTCGATGTCCAGAGATGTCCAATTGAAATCTAATTGATTATTTCCTGACCGACACCAGGCATGTGCTTGTCGCGTACTAGCACAGTAATTCAAAGTTCATTACGATTTACGTATGAAACGACTTAACTGTTCTTACAACTACAAGTGCAGCACTTACCTTCTGCAATACTGAAGCCGATGATTACTTTACAGGAGTTTTCTCTTGTCGTAATCATTACGTAGGCGTTTCAAATGTGGTGTTCCTGCCATCGCAATTAAAACGAATTGCAACTTGACGCACAATTATATTATGGTGGTGTGTTTATTTTTATACAGAGAATGTTAGGTGTGACTGTGCCTGTTCCAAAATGTATGAATAATGAGTTTAATAGATTTACTTTTTACCTTTTATAGCAGCAAGACAAGGGCGTAGCCAGGAAGGTGCGTTAGTGGTGTCGTGGTACGAGATAATAAAAGTCAACACAGTGAAACTTCCTACCTGCGCCCGCCCCTGCGGTCAACACCAAATGACTGTACCAATTTACCATATAGTACTAATAATTGCTTTTTGCCGTTTTCTCTTTTCTTTTCTTTTTATGCAACAGATAAACGGTGTGTGTCTTAGTCCTACTAATACAAAGCAAAAGAGACCACACCCCGAAATGAAACGGACAAAGTCTCAAGGTACCCGTAAAATTCAGAAAGCGCAAAGCAGTGCTTCCATGGACGACACTAACTTTGGAGGTGCTTTTGGGTTATTTCTTTTCATTTGATGGTTTTCCCAAAGTGGTAAAGAGGTCTGTTTTGTACTAGGACTAAAGACAGAATACTATGAAGTGCTTGCTATTTGTTCGTGATACAATTCTTACCTTTCTCATGTCGTTACGAGACAGGACGTAAATGCGCCAGGATACCCTGTGCCCAGTAAAAAAAAGAATTCTTTCGTGTATTCAATTTAAAGATGAAGTCAAAATCGTGGAACGAAAATGGAACCACCATTTTGGGAGACCAACATTTAGCTTTTGTTGTATTCGTTTCATATTGTTGCGTTTCTTCGTTGTATTTCAGTAAATTTTGTGTTTGGTGACCTCCAACCGCCGCATGATTTCGTTCATGGTTTCCAATTTAGTGTTTATTTTATTTTTCCCCCGATTCGATTCAATTTAGTTCCGCATGTACTTTTTGTGATATTAACAGCGGGTTATGTTTCATTTTCAGTTGCTAACATTATCAAGCTTAATGTTCCCCTAATTCTTGTCTTTTCATAAAAGGGATAGAAGTGTGATATTATTAGAATACGTAGAATATATTCAGTATTTCACAGAGAAAAAGAAACACAGCAAAAGCACCTGGGCAAGTTTTAGTGTCTTTCTGCACATTTGTACGAGAAAACGTTTAATTAAACTAACATTTCAAGCATTTTTTTCTCAGAATGTAATGGAATTTCAGAAATACAATGTACTGCCCCCACGGGACTTTGCTACATGCAACTCTGTACGCCTGTTTACATATATCAGAGACGTTTACACATTGAAATTAACAATGTTCCAGATATAAATATATTATACTTATGGGTGGTCTATCAATACATATTGCTCTATCTCAAATTTAACTAAAGGCAAATGCTTAATTTAGTCCTAGCAGGAAATAACACTGATCAATTCATAAATTGGGGTTTCTTGCAAGAAATCATGGGGATTTTATTTTATTTTAAAATACTAGTTTTATAACAAGAAATGATTTTTTTATTGACAGGTCGTTTATTTAGTCTCTAATTTTAAAGTGAAATTAGTTGATTTATTTAAAATTAATGTTTATATTTTATTTATAAATCATGGAAGTGCATTCGAAAGAACCATAGATTGATCTCATTCTTGTTGCACTTTTATTGAGTGTGATGTTATTTGCGCCTTCAAATTAATTACTGTATTAATTGCTGTTAATGTAACAGTGTCCAGTTACCTCTTTAGTGGTGTGGTCTTCAATTTAAAATAACATGAAACTATCTTAGAATTTACAATAATTACTTTAATGATTGTTCACAAATGGCTTTGCTACTCACTTTACATAACACAAATATTATCATTGGCGGATGTAGGGGGGGGGCGCGGGAGAAATCCTGGAGAAATCCTACGAGAAATCCTGGATCCGCCACTGATTATCATAAAACAAACTCACATAAAATGGCATGAGTAGAAATTGTAGAAATTAAACTAATTAAATGTAGACCTTATATGATTTTAATGTACCTGTAATTATTAGCTATTTATTTCACTAAGAGCTTTCATCCTGTTTTGAAAAATCACCAAGGCTTTGAATGGCATATTAATATTAATCTCCTGTACCATTAATTAGCAACTGAAAGTCCGAATTCGTGTGTCTGTCCGAACCATGAACAACCAAAAGACTTCTAAAAATTTGAAAGAAACAAAAGAACGAGGTGTCCAGATAGGAGCACTGACCCTCATGCCTCCCCACTACCCCGACTGTTGCCTAGAATTGTTTGAAATGGCCAGAAATGCATTTTCCCCAGTCCAGGTGGGGGGTGGGGGCGGTTGGTCCTGGTCAACTTTTCCTAACTTTGACACTGAGTCCAAATCTGCTGAAAATGCATTTT
>JBCAUI010372515.1:0-14681 GCA_038406195.1 Haplosyllis anthogorgicola | reverse complement strand
AGTTTTGTTTACCATGAAGGGTAACTAATATAAGGGCAGTGAACCTGGGGCTCTGGGGGAGATATGTTTTAGAGGTTGAAAGATGTATGTGGCTGTCATATAGGGAATAAATATTAGAGACTGGGAACTTTTGGGTTTGATTTTAATCTGGACTTGAGTATACCGGACTTGGTCGTTACACAATTAATAGCATGCTTGGTGAAAGCTAGCCTAATTGGGAGAAGAATACCAAATACAGCGCTTCTCGTGTTTTGAATAATAGCCTCTACCGTCAGAAAATTACAGTGTAAAGCCTGAACCCGGATTACCAGTCAAATGGTCACCGTAAATTTGGCGTGAAAAAAAAGTTATGCCTTTCTCTAAATCATTTGTTCGAGTAAATCACCTTTTGATTAGCTTTTTCATGCTCCCAGAGGACAGGCAAATTATACATGAGAGAATGGAAATTGCCTTTTAGCAGTGCACGTATTTTTACCTAGTAAATGTCTTACAAATGGTTTCTATACAAGATTGTGTGTTATGTCGTTATTAGTCTTAGGTTTACGTTTACTTCACTTACTTGATCTTGTATGCACCGCATTGTACTTTTAAATCGAATTGTGGTTTAAATTGGAAGATAAATTGAAACTGTCATTACTTAAAGTATAATCTGACAACCAACTTAAGTGGATTTTATAATGAAAGATCCGTCAGTGTGTTGTCCAAATTCAATTTGAGACGTTACAGGCATTTTGACATTTCTCACCGGACCCATGCAATTGGCCAGTTCACCTCTAGACCTTGCGGGATGTAACCCAGATATCAAGTTAATAGCAAGACAATTTGGATAATAGGATCAAATTTCTCATAAAATATTTAAGGTAGGAAGATTCACTTTTAACACTGTTTGAATTTTCACCACTAAGACCTGCGTTTTCCTCCAACTGTCATGAGGTGTTTTATGCTTTGTGGCAAGGCTCCTTGAAAGGAAAATTAGCTTGTAGTGCGGTGAATAGGGCCCATTATTGAAGGGTATAGCACCGCATCGAACAAGCCCAAAGCATATGATTTCGCCTTTCTTTGAGGGACTTGTCAGTTAGGTTACAGACTTATGACCATATAAAGTCGGGAGGTGAAATCCAAACCACCTAGCGTAAGATACTAATTTCATGGGGACTGAATATCAACTAAGAGGGTTATACTTTGAATGGTCATAACCCCACAGGCGCTGGCAAATAAACAACCCTTTTGGTATGGGTTTCCATTTTGACAGAAATCAAACCTTACCTAGGTCAAAGGATTCGTTTTCGCCACATCGACAACCCTTAAAGGCTCTTTAGCAGAAGCGATCTATATTTTTACGCTGATATGACTTTTAATTTTCAAATCCCATCTGCTTTATTTATGCAAGGGATAGTCATTAAAATATATATTCAATGCAAACATTTTTTATTAAAGGGTAAGGAATGTTTGACAGCATTTCAACATCATGTCACATTTTATGGGACAAACATTTCGGAATTCATGAATTCCTTGGGTATTAACTACTATGTTTGTACGATGTATTTTGGGTAGGGCATATATTACACATGCTATTTTGACCTTGCTTGGGAATTAAAGCCCAGACTGATAATCCGAACAACATTTAAATGAAAGTCTTACAGAAACGAGCACAGTTGTGTTATTATACCTGTGCATCTTCCCAGGTACACAGACATATGGGGCCTATGTCTAAGCCGCTTGGCCAATAAACCCACTATTTTTCTATCACAGAGGATTAGTTGTAGAAATGACAAGGAAAATATTGTAAATTCTTGTGCATGGTTGGCTCAGATCAAAGGCCCTGTGTATTTACGGGTAAGGAAAGCCTATCCAAATAATCGTACAAGCGAGACCCGCAGATTGCTGGTTATTCAATAGTGAGAATTGAGAACTTAAACTCATTTAAGTTTTACAACACTTGTGGTTACTTTTACGAACTTGCTAAAGAGATGTGCTAAGTCTGCGTTTTCAAATTTCAACTTTGTTTGCCCCGTATCAATATCTTTAATTGCTTGGCGTGATGTTAAAGTGATAATCTCAACAAAAAAAGGAAAATTAGGCTCAGTCGTGAATAGATGAATAACTGTCTTCAATTCACGGACACATGTTACACAAAGCCTTTGGATTAAATGGCTTGTGTGTTGTGTTAACATTGGTACTTGTTGCCTTTTGGAATTTGACGAAGTTAAAGGTAACAATGCATCTAACGCTGGTCTCTGATTGGCTCAATCAAATTAGCATACAAACAAGCGCAGGTAACGCATGCAGGTGACTTGGTTTACTATCAATAGGCAAAAGACTGTTGCTCAGTGAAGATGTTTCGTTTGGTGGAGCTACATGAACCATGTACGGGAGATATAATCACACATAGCCTTTAGGTATGAACTGAAAATACCCATTTTGGGCTGATTAGCAGTGTCGCCCATAACATTTTCATCTGACGAAAGGCTTATAATAGTACATTTAGGAATGGTAATCTAAAAAATAAAGACGGAAATTTATTCTTACCGATGTTAGAAAACGACTAGATTAGGGAACTATTACTGTTTGACCAGGCAGTTAGTCACACTAATGCCACTGACAATAACAATTGTCTTGCGTAGTTGCAGGTCATATCATATTGACAGTGTAGCAGCCAGCGGTGACAACGCAAGCGTCGTCACAGGCAAAACCCAGATCACTACCACTGACAGCCCATTGACAAGCCATCATACAGGAAGCCTTCATCACTACTGAAGCTTTATACCGCATATCAGCCTGGCCCTGCATGAAATGAACCTCACCGAAGGCTGAGTGATGATTTGTAGTTGAGATGTCTGTCTTAATGGATATTTATTACTACGACACACATCTAACATGATGTTGTTTTTCGTCTCCTTTGCAGATGCGACAGAGAAGGATAGAATTCGTACCTCAGGCTCTACCAAGTAGACTAAGTGTGATCTCTTCCAAGAAGGGCAGGAGGAGGTGGATTTGTCTTACCAGCTGACAAACAAATCGGGTTTTTTTCGGATAATGTAGCAGCAATATAGGGCTGATCTGGATCTGTCGAATTGATTGAGCTTGGACAAGGAGGCTGTGAGTTTGTCCGCAGAGATTCTATAAGGACCCGTGACAAGTGAGATTTAAAGGCAGGAAGATGACTATTGGAATTCGCACGACGTTTGATGGTAGCAGAATGGATGGTCTCAAGGCATGGATTCAAAGGACATTTCCTTTCGTGTTATTCCTGGTTTTAACATCATGTGCAGGAATGGTGAGGGCGCAAGGTGCACCAGCGGAACTTTCTTACAGTATTATAGAAGAAATTACAACCAACTCTCATGTAGCCAATGTACGTCTCGACAGCCACCTAGACCAAAGGTACAAACAATCAATCTTGGATAATCTCAAGTTTCGATTCTTGGCTCAACCGTCTATAGAAGTCAGCATCACAGAGAAAAGTGGAATTATTAAGACATCAGGTCGCATCGACCGGGATATCCTGTGTCCCAACCGCAATCTATGCAATTCCGTTCTAGATGTTGTCGCTTTGATAGAGATGCCCATGACATTTATCGAGATAATCAAGGTGACGATTCACATCATGGATATTAACGACAACCAGCCCGTCTTTCCGGAACAAGTGATATCCCACCAGCTTCTCGAGTCGGCCGCCCCGGGCAACAGTTTCGTGATACCGACGGCGATGGATCCTGACAGCCGTCAACTGGGGGTTAAGGCCTACCACCTGGACCCCGAAGATGGGATCTTCTCCTTAGAAGTGGAGGAAAAGGTGGATGGATCTACGGATGTGCGGATTGTGCTTCATGAGTCCCTGGACAGAGAGCGTCAACACCTTTATGAGGTCCGGGTAATTGCTCTTGATGGCGGCGACCCCCCGAAGTCTGGTTACATGGACATCAAAATCCACGTGCAAGATGTTAACGATAACGGGCCCATCTTTCTCAATAGCACCTACGAAGTTACAGTGTTTGAAAATGTGCCAATTAGGACGACCATTCTGCAGCTGCAGGCTAAAGATCAAGATTCTGGATTGTACGGACAAATCATATACAGCTTCTCGGCCCGAACTTGCATCGCTTATGGTCACCTCTTTGACATAGACAACACTACGGGGAAGATTTACACAAAGAAAGTTATAGACTACGAGGCAGGTCAGATTTATCGTCTGGTGGTAATGGCCAGAGATCGAGGCCCCGACTCAATACCTGCTGATGCCACAGTCATCATAAATGTCAAGGATTTGAACGACAATGCACCACAGATTAAGGTCAACACTTTGGCCGTTGCCGGGACAAATTCAGCTGAAATCTCGGAAGACGCTGAAATTGGTACTTTCGTGGCGCACATCACCGTTGAGGATCCAGACAGCGGGCAGAATGGCAGGTTCAGCTGTAACCTAAATGACAATCATTTCGAACTCCAGCAGCTGTATGAGCATGACTACAAAGTGGCTACAATAGTGCAATTGGACCGTGAAAGTAGACCTGAATATAACTTGGCCTTAACGTGCCAGGACGAAGGAGAGGAGCACCAAGTGTCAATAAAACATATTACAGCCATAGTCTTGGATGTCAATGACAACAATCCAGTTTTTATTAAGCCAAGATACCAAGCCAATCTCACTGAAAATAATTACGTCGGTGCCTTTATTGTTCGAGTGAATGCAACTGATCCAGATCTCAGTGAGAATGGGCAAATTGAATACAAATTGGACAGCTCGGTTGAAGCCTTCCACATAGACTCGCGTACGGGTACAATTACAGCGAGGTTAAATTTTGATCGGGAGTTACAGTCGCAGTACAGGTTCAAGGTCATTGCGGTAGATAAAGGGTCACCACCGAGGTCAGGTAGTGCAATGATAACCGTGTTTATAGGTGATGTGGATGATGAACGACCGCAATTTATTGAACCGGCCTACTCGTTTGCGGTGTACGAGAACGAACCAGCGGGGAGCGAGGTCGGCACTGTATACGCTGAAGACAAAGACGGTGAACCTTACAATTCATTCCAATTCTCTTTAGCCCCCAGCAATAGCATGGTCGCCAAGTTTGACATTGGCCAAAAATCTGGAAAAATAACAACCACGGCTGTCTTAGATAGAGAAACCCAAGCGGTGTACTACTTAGAAGTGGTGGCAAGTGACACAAGTGTTCCTCAAATCACCACAACTGCAACGGTGTCGGTTTACGTTTCCGATAAGAACGACCATCCGCCGATCTTTGAATTCCCCAACGAGACGAACAACACTATCCTTATATCAAATCAAGTACCTGTTGGTTATGTAGTAACGAAAGTCCAGGCCGTCGATTCAGACATCAATGGCAATGGCAACCTGACATATCACATTGAGAGAGGCAATGACCAGCACTTATTTGACATCGAACCAATTTTCGGTGTGGTGATAGTATCAGGAGATTTAGCAAAGCTTGACTATGCATTGATAGAGTTGACAATTGCTGCAAAAGATCAAGGGGCAGAACAGAAAACAGCACTGACCAACTTAAATATTGTGGTAAATAAATCCGTGGCCTTCCTGCCCATAGTGACTGATAAAGAAAGCCACGAGGCCATATTGACAGGTCCGAACTTCGTCATTGTGGTGTCCTTAGGGTGCGTATCAGGCCTTATTATGGTGATTCTAATCATAGCCATTGTTTGTATTCGGCGACAAGAGCATCAGCGCAAGCAACATAAATATAACTGCAGAATGGAGGCCCTTAAAGTGATCCAGAAAGAAAAAGAAAAGGAACTGGAGTTAGCTGACCAATGTAAACCCTTGTCCAATGGTCACTGTCCTTCGTCACCCGATGGTGGACTCCCGGGCAGAACATCAGTGAAGAAGGAGGTCAGCTTCAGTCTCGATGATACTCACAAATCCGCCAGATCATGGCCTTCTACAATAGATCACACAACTTTACAGGTAAAGTTTTTACCTTTACTGTTCTTGTTTTCCTAAAGACGCGAAGGGGCAAGGACTTGTAGTTTTGTCATTAGATGCTAGATACTATAATATGTTTAATTTAATGTTTTATTTCAGCCTGGTTGGGTTAATTATGTCTTCACAGATGTTAATTATATAGACTTTAGTAAAGACATCAGTTTTAGCCTGTTTTCAGTTTAACGCATGATTTCATGCCATGATTCATAGAGTTTAGTCAGCATGGTAGAAAAATAGGGGACAGGGGGAAACGTGAACTGATTAAGCCAATAGCCTTAGACTTAAATAGTTCTTGACCATTTAATACCCGTTAGAATTAATTAGAAATAGATTTTTTACAAAAGACATGATCAAACAACAAATGTTTGAGCTGATCCTGATCAAATTGAACTGCTCCACCCACATTTTGGAGTAAGAAGATCATTATCCTTTGAAAATGTTTGGAACTGGAGTAATCCTTTTAAGACAACCAAAGCTTTTAATTAGTGAGGTAGCCAAAGTGCGTTTTTCATAGAGATTTATTGGAATTTAAATTTTTAAGCTTTTTCCTGTTACTTCAATTAGGCTTCTTGTCTTGTAACAATATGGTGGAGATGGTAAGCTTGTAAGAAGATTAGGATCCGTTAAGATAAATGTAGTTCTATTCTAGTCTAACACTTACATAACATTTTCAATCTCTTAAGAACATACTTGTGTACATTTAACTGAATCACTTCAAAACCAAACGTGCCAGGATCATTTTCTACAATGTCACTTTATCTAATAAAAGAGGAATATTATCAAGCGAGTTATTTCAGATATTTCCCTAAAGTAATTTTAATTTTAATCTAAAGTGGTGAAATGAGTGGTGAAATGTTTCTGAAAAAGAAACTCGTAAATGTTTCATTTGGCACTTAGCATCTCCCAAATCCCTCGCTACTTTTGAAGATCTTTATGGGGTTGCCTAATCCTGGCTAAAATCCCTGCGTAAAATCATAATACGTCAATGTGCCTTAGCAAATTGCGTTGCCTTTTAAGACCCACTGCTATTTCACATGTAGAGTCTTAAGGGGGTTTTATGTCTTAATGAATGTAATGAAGAATTTCCCCAGTTGCACTGGAATTAGCTAAAGAAAATGAATCCAGTGTTATCTGAAGGGAACATCATTCAGTTTTTCTTTGGAGGGTCTCAGATGCCAACTTTGCTAGAAAGCCAAAATATGGCAATGTTACACGACTGGGCTTAATTTAAACAAATTCCTAATTGAATTGGTTTTGAAGTGTTTCATTGACGATCAAATGCCATGTACGTAATGTAGTCTTTTGGGCCAAAAAACAAACAAGTAACGAAGATTACGATTCTTCGTAAACCATATGATATAATGAAAAGCAAATTTCTGCCTATTCGTTTGGTCTTGATTTTAATGACCTCAGTGGATACTTTTTATGTTTGAATAATGGATTTATGAGGCTTGGATAATAGCTAAACATAGCGAATATTCCCTTAGGTCCTTTATTTGGATGTTTCCAGGTTAAACATGACCCTGCATCGTTGGTCAAAACACATTCACTAAAAAACTCCACAATATGTGTTTATATGCCTAATAATTTACTGTTAATGATAGGTAGGTGTTAAGCAAAAATTTTAAACCCGCAAGGTACACTCTTCTCAAAAGGACTACGTTTCTAGCCCGTAGCTAAATTTGTAAAAGTATTAATGAAATAGTTGAAGTAATAACAGAAAAGAAAACACTGTTTTGTGTTGGCAAACACTTATGGAGTAAGGCGTTAATACAATTTGTGTGAGAAATTCTTAAAAAGTGAAATACACAATATAGCTTATTTTGCTGTGGTTTCAGACATAGTAATTTGGCTGCGTTAGTTCCTTTTAACCCTCTTAAGTATCCTATTGAATGGCTTATTATTCATATGTATGACACTAGAGGCTGGCATATGAAACGTAAAATAGCTTCTGGGATACTATTAAATAATAAGTACCTAAAGTGCCAATGTTTTACAAAGGTATTCTTACGAGCTCAAAAGTAAGAGTAAGGAGTGGAAGTAAATCACTGGTACACTTTTATCCGACTGAACCCCATTAGCACGTTAGCTGTTGCGGAAATTCTTAAGACCTTATATGATTTTAGACAAGCAAGAAAAAGTCCATAATAAACTTATGTTATACTGTTAAATTAGTCACTTAAGACTTGGCACCCCAACCTCGTAAGCTTATTTCCACGCTTTGAATAGCCATCTGAAGTAGCGGTGTATTTGAGTGCGTAACCAACACCCTTGACCCTCAAAAAACACAAAAGTCCAGCACTCGTATCAATAGCATTGATCTAGTAGAATGCTCTTAGGTAATTATCTAGAGCCATTCTTTCGTAAATGAACTCCCCTGGACTAAATCTATTTATTACCACTTAAGTCTGGAACCCATTTTAGCATTCCGAGTCTAGCATCTTAAACTTCCTTTGCAGAACATGGAGATCTTTTCTAGAACTAAGTCTACAGTGAAATTGACTGAAAAGAGTTAGCGTTATTTAATGACGTGTCCAATTAGGGGTCGGACTGGGTCTTTTTAAAGTTAACCACAGGGGAGAGGTATCATGTTGAAAGTCAAATTGAGTGAGTTTATCAGTAATATGGGCAGTTGAGATTGCTATCTTGGGCCTGTAGGACATCCATATAGGGGTTTACAATGGTTATGTTTTCGGTAGCATAGTATAATTATGTACACTGTAGTCAGTACATGTTTGCTACAATCTTGTGTAAGTTGAGTTTCTTAAAGTATCATTTCCTGCAATTTATATAACAAAATGCCTTCTGTTTCTTTAGAAAAAGTGCAAAAAGTTACATTATGATGGCTTTAAATTGTGACATTAATTCAGTTTCCCTATAGGCATAAGAAAATTGTCTCATTCCTGTCTATTATAAGTTAAGACGCAAAAGTATAAGTTGCAATAATCTCTTTTCGCAATTTTTGCACAATTTATTTAGGTTTAACATAATTGCATTACCATTGACTGATTTATTGGGTAGCGAAAATTATGCGATTTACCAGATGTCTGCTTCTTCTGATTGAACACTATCAAAATAAATGCAGGATATTAAGGACCAAAATTATGATGTGAAATTAATTAAAGAATTAATTAAAGTAAAGAACACATTACTTAACCATAGACTATATGTATATTTGACGAAAGTAAGAAAAGTATGTTAGTACAATGAGAGGGAAATGTAATGACGTAATCAAAAATATTTCAACGCATTATTTAAAAGCGCGATTTGAAAAGATATGTATTTTAAAAAAAATTCTTGTCACCACTTGTGTTTAGGGTAGCAACAATGTGCGTTACTCCTCCTTAAAACGTACATATCCAATCCGGTATGAGCCAAGTGCCATACACGTACACGAATGGGATGAAATGCTGAGTGTGGTTTAACACATGGGGGTGAGTCGACAACTTTTCCGGTAAAACTTATCGATGTCGTAGGCAAAGGTTGAACTGCTTATGTGACTGGCATGTCTGGTTCTTAGTTGTGAGCTTTCAGTAAAAATGTGAGTCCCCGTTTCCTTCCCGAGTAAAGAAGGGACTATTATGGAGTTTAACCCTTTGCTGCCCACGTTTTCCTATTGCTTCCACGTAAATCTCTAAGCCGCTTTCCTGTCTTTCGTGCCTCTCCTTTAATTTGTCATTTTTTGTATGATTTCTCGTGTAGCAACTTGAGTTATGTGTTGGCAGCATACATTAAAGCCGTGTGGTAGAAAATTACTTCACCCCAAAAAGTGGATTGCTACTTATCAAAATGTATTTTAGACCTCACTAAGTGTAATACAGTAAAGTCTACGTGAAGAGAAAGGTCGAAATTTCATGGAATTTTTTCGCTTGAGAGAATTTTCTCTTGAGACAGACCAAATGCAATACATTTTACAACAAATTCCAGAGAATTCCTTTCGTAAGAGACAAATTTTCGCTTCACAGGCTTTCCTTTCAAACAGTCTTTACTGTATACGATCACGGAGTCAATATAAAGAATTTTCCTAGTCGTCCATATCCATCAATCAAGGTTTCCCCCCGAAATATAAATTGCTATTGATCACAGCGCCCATATATCTTAAGTACGTGTCTATGTTTTGTCAGCATTTTAGACCATAATTTTTAAATAGGTCACCTCACATGTGATGTGCTGCTGCATCTGTGTCAAATACTACTACTTTATCTTTGCTGTTCGTTTTGACTGTTATCTTTAAATTACCTTTCTTAGTACATATAGTTTGTCTGTAAGTGTTTTATTCTTTGCTCAGTTATGGAGACAGATGTTTTTTGTTAGACAAATAACAGGCATGATCATATCTATATACTTATCATATCTATCCCATCTACATGGTCACCAGTCAGTGACCACTCTACTACAACAACAATTACCTTTTAATACGACAATGAGCTTTACAACTTATCATATTTGAACACTTGAACAAGTTAACAAACCAGTAATTTCCAGATATCGCAATAAATCGTTCATAATGTTTTACTAGCAGTATTAACTTGAAAGATATTGGAAGGACACAAAGGATTTATTTTTTTCAGAACTTTAAATGTTTGGTTTTAATGCATGCAGTTGTTACCTTGTTTCCAATATGCACGAACTGTACAAAAATATGAGTAACCTTACTGGGAAATTTCTGCAGATGGTTGGATCCCGGCAAAACTAGGTTACTCGATTTAATCCATGATACTAATGTGCAATTTCTTGTCGGTGTCACGTGTGAAAGCTTGCGCTTATTTCGTATTTGTTGGTTCTTTCTGATTTTTTGTCTGAATATTACTGGCTCGAGGCATGATTGAATCATGGATTTCTGAGCATTGTCTTTGTGGCTAAAATTGAATGCCCCGAATGTGGGTTAATTGGAAATGTTCGCATAATCGTTTTTCCTTAGCGTATTGCTTAAAGTTCTTAAGAACAGAGGCAACGGGCCTCTAAGATTCTCATTAGTATCAGTGGCCAAATAGAGTTATCTAGTTTCGTCTAATACTATGTTAATCCATGCCTGTCAATTACTTTGGGATCAGGAACCCATGTCTCAGGCTTGGCATGAAATAATCTGTGATCAAATCAGGAATTTGAATTATTGACCGTAAATATCTTGAACCTGTCTCCAGATTATCTACCGGATTCGATAAAAGGTCTCATTTTACAATGAATTTAGTGTTTAGTAGAACAAATTAAGCTGACTCATTGTCTTATACGAGCTGCTTATTGGTGTCAGAGAGTACAGATTTGGTCCTTTCTGTTCGCATATAAACAAATAAATGACAAGATCGCCAAAATGAAAACTAATTTATTTGTGGTCATGTAACATTGGCAAAATAGATGAAATAAGTATGGCCTTAAAACGTTGAATTATGTCAATCTCCTTAGGCTACTGGAACAACATGTGCCGAGTAGACTCTATTGAAAGTAGACTCATTGAAATTTCTCGCACAATGTGCCTCCGATGATCCATTCAAAAGCAGCCGGAAATTTGCTTTATCTTCTTACCTCATAGAGTCCCAGAGCCATACACAAGATAATTCCTCAGTACCATTTCCGCCATTTGCATAAATTAGGCCAGTGCCACTGCACAACAGTAGCCTTTGACTCTGAGTCTTTAATTCAAATATAGTTATCTGTAACACTCACAAAGCCTGGTTCACACCTTCCTATTGATTTGTATTATTTCAGAGTTAAATTAACAGCCACACATCTAATAGATTCTTATGAAAAGCTGGCCCACAGAATCAATGCAGAATGTTAATCTAGTATGGATCACACACATTGGAGTTTATTGAATGTCATGCTTCATCAATCATTCAAGCAAATCAGGATATCTATGTGAATTGAGTGGATTGTCTGAATTACTTAGATGCCGCTGGAATCTATAATTAATACATTTTTGTGGGATCCTCTTTTATTTGGTGAAAGTAGTGAGTTTCAAGTCATAAGGATCCAACCATTCTTTCATTATAGTCTACTTTGGAAAGATAGACTAGAATTTTAAGAATTCTAAATGCTTTTAAAGTAATAACATCCTCTGTTTGTCTTACACTCACAAGTTTCAATTCACATGTTGGAAGGAAAATATAAACTTTTTTCTTCACATTTAATCTCTTTTGATCATGGAGATTGCAATTCCAGGCAAGTTTGGTTACAGTTCTGCTGTTTTAAATCACACAGCATGTTTGCTTTGTCTTAGGACGACCAGGGACAGAATCAAGGCTTGAAGGGGATATGTACACATACAGAAAGCTTCCTTGAGCAGCTTACAGAAGCTTTCTTGGTGTCAGTGATAAAGTGGAAATTCTGAAAGAGATTGTGCAGTGAAAAGGCAAAAATGCATTCAATTACAGTTTTGAAAGAAAAATTAAATTGAAATTTTAATTAAACATTGTTTTAAATGTCCATATCCTTGGTACGAACAGCTTTGTCTGCCAACAATGAAATTCAGGTCAATGACTTTCCTCGTCGTGAGCGAAACATTCAGATCCAGATAAATGTCACGATCTAAAGCGACTTCCTTCTTTAAGCCATTGGTGGAGACCATGGGATGCTAATACAATTTTAAGAATTACAACAGGAAACCAGATGAAATTCTCACAGTTACATTATAATGCAATCTAACACCAGCAAAGGAAAGTCTGTCCCATAAATTTTCTCATGCACTTCAAAGACCAGTGGTTTTATTGGGTTTGCTAAAAGTGTTTTCACAGATTATATCTTTCCAGATAAGATGCTTTAATATATGGCCACTTACAATAGTCATCCAATCCATCAGATAGAATGGCCACTTAAACTTTACTGTTCCATAAATATTGATATATTCATACTATTCATACTAAGCCACTTTTGAGGTCAAATAATCTTTAAATTATTTGGATTTGTTGACATTACATGTACCTGATTACTGATTAACAATTCTTCAACTTTTCCAAGAAGGAGGCAAAGCCTGCCAGACTTCCCTGACTGGGCTGCGAATCAAAATAGGGAACAAGGCATTTTGAAGTTAGGGGCGAAATCACGTGTGTACATTTCGCATTAGATCATACCTTATTTTGCGGGTCATGTTGGACCAGGTGTTGAATTTCTCAGTGCAGAACGGACATGGAATTACCGCGTGGCCATATGTAATGGCAATATTGCAAATTCATGTCCTTTGTGTTCTGCAGGCATTTTGTGACCTCATTTAAAAGAAATCTGACAGTTCTTTTCCTGGAGAAAAAATGTCCCGTTTCCCTTTTTTGTCACACAACGGGTGACACTGTCAATTATTAGCAGTACTTTCAATATTACATTTAGCCTGCCATTGAGAATGGGTTTTAACTCAAGTGCCAATTAGTGGTAACACACGCAACCTTCAATAGACCCCAGGGATAGAAAAGCGCTTAACTGGTATTATCATCGGAGGTGTGTTCCTTGTAGTATGTGTCAAGTATGCCCGGAAGTCCTCCTAATTCCCACAGCCACAAGAATACAAAAACGTAGTCACTGATGGCACATTTTATTGCTTATTGTCACGAAATATTGTCAATAAATCACCTGCTGAAATATGGATTTCTAATCAAATGGACCAGGGCCCTTGCGGTTCATCTAATCCACTGTGAATAAAGTGGCTTAAGGTCAGACGTTTATTGAAATTAGGTACAAGTTGCATCTTGAACTCTTTTAGCAAATTGGATAAAACTTTCCTAATTAAGTTCCTGAATCGTCTTTTCCTTGTAACTCGTAAGAATATTTTTCTAAGGACACGCATTTTGTAGTGCATCCCGCGACAACTTATTTGAGCTGCACGAATGAACGTACCAATTATCAATCCTACAATTCTGTTGCTTTTATGTCTACAAAAAAGATGTCTAGATGTTTTCTTTGAAAAATTGTGTACAAAGCAATTTCTTTCAAAGGTATCTAAATGTTGTGAAGTTTTGTGTTGAAAATTGCGTGGTCAATGTTTGTTAAGCTAAAAGTTAATGCGTCTTTAGGATAGTAATAAAAGGCATAATGCTGTCTGTGGCAAGCGTAGTGTCCTCGGCAGATAGTTGAGGAGGGAGGCACAGACTAGGATCTCTTATTCACTGGTAAAGGTCCATTTATATTTCATGATTAGCTCTATCAAGTCTTGCCAAAAGACTCAACATGAATGAATCTTCCATGAAGCCCTTACATGTTCTAGGATGAATTTACTCCGTAGCCATCCGCATTTAATGCAAAGCCCTCGGTCACTAATTCAGCCAATGAAATGTCAATTAGACTAAGGCACCTCCAATACAATTTATTTATATCTTTGATCCCACATGTATGAGAATGAGAAGAGCCTAATATCTCTGAAAGGTCGTTCTCCATTCCTTGGTGTCTGAATTGTGTCAAAATCCTTTAAGAATTCACATCATTTCAGAATGCCTTTGCCCTCGTTAAACGTAAGCTTTAGAATTCTTCATTAAATCTTGGTTATTTGATGTAATAAACATAGCTACCAACTCTACTTCAGTTGCAAATCTCTTTTGGAGATCTACAATAGATCAAAATTAAAGGGTACCTGCATGGTGACACTGGGAAACATTTGGATAATAGAAACTGTTATCTCCTTACAGATGTCTGGTTGTAAAAAGACTAGAACGAGAGTTTCTAGACTTTGGACATAGTTTATTAACTCTGGCACAAAAATACATGTAGTCTCAACAAAGGTGCAAGTTGAACTGAA
>JBCAUI010372404.1:0-14686 GCA_038406195.1 Haplosyllis anthogorgicola | reverse complement strand
CTTATTTACAATATGCCAAAAGCTCATCTGCCACATCCTGACAATCCACCCCACCCATTTTTGCTGCACACACAGCTAGCTGGGTGAGCTGCACTGTCTGAATGTGGCAGATGAGCAGCAATGCTTTTTACTGTGTGCTTCATTTGCTGCATGTGAAGAATGGAAAACTACACACAGATCTCTAATATTTGTTAACTTTTAAAATATCTCAGGAGAAATATGTACAACCTATGTGCTAAAATATTCTTTCTGTCTTATTCCCGTCGGGTACCGACGGGTTCCATCTGGTACAAATAATAATTAAAAGAACACTGCAATTTAATGGGTGTATTTATGGGAGCTTGATTATCAAACTTGTTACTTGTATGTCTTTGATATTTATGGTGGTTGTTATCAAATTATTTTAAAGACGTTAACATCGCTGTCTTTTGTGGTAACGTAATTTTTTTAATGTATCACATTTGTTGAATAAATCTTTCAGTGCTTAACAATTTATATTTTCATCTTCGTGAACGAAGCTTTGTTGGCAGACATAAACCCACTTGGAAAATATTATTATATTGTGAGGCTATTAATTTTACACAGCATAAATTTATGGTTCTTGTACGTAACGTGCCTTTTAGGCCAGTCCTGGTTGTCAAAAACAAACATTAACTTCAGCAAAACTCACCCAACCTTGTTGATTTGGAACGTGGGCAACATTAGCTGGTGCCAATTTTACACCTTGGTGTATCTAAGGCAGATTAGAGATCCGTCTTTTGTGTTTTGGCTTTGGTTATGGCTATCATTGCTCGGTCAAGAGCAATTTTATCCGCACACGATTATCAGTGGGGGAATTTTATCGAACATAAAGTAATTTAATCAAACAGTGATGTCGGCATTGGCATCCCCTTATTCATGGCGAAGTCAATGGCTTTAAAACCATTGTATGCTGTCATCTGTAGTAAATCTAAAGAACTTTGAGAAAAAATCTTTGAACCAATAAATGAGCTGCTTACAGAAAGGGGTCGGTGCGCTGCGCAAACGCACTGAGGTTGTGTCAGCTGTCCAGCAAAACACAGATGATGTGAGCAAAGAACTTTTACACTAAATCAAAAATAATTCCTTGCCAAGACGGAGTACGTTTATAATTCTGTGCAGGCTGGCATATCAGGCCTCATGAATCTTGCAAGCCAAGGGGGAGACCCCAACTCCAACTTGCTCTTCGTCAATTTCAACCAGGATTGCACGTAAGTAGTTAACAAAAAGTGACAGTCAAGAAAACAATGGCTGCTGAGGGCTAGAATGACAAATGACATTTTGTTGGCCTCACTACAAGAGCATCCAGGGTCATTGTAGCATGTTTGTTTTACCTAGAGAGGAAATATGTGAAGCTTCTCCATGTTGTACTCACCTTTAATGACATGTAGACACGAAATATGGCAGGAAAAACACCGCCTACAAAGCAATCGAATTCTCTTGCGCAACAAAAACAAAACCAGCCTCAAATAAACAAAAATACTTTTTCGGGTCAAAGGAATTATGAACAATTCCAGGCTTTTCTGTAGTTGAATGTAGTATGGTAATATCTATTAAGGTAGATGGCTCCTTTAGTTGCCGTAAGTGAGTCAGTTGTGTTTGCCAGATTTTTTGACATTGAAAATAGTTTGAATTTAACACATTAAAAAGTGGCTTCATCCTATGTGGATATAATTATTGATATCTAAATACATAAGCTTAATTTTAATACTTCTAAAACAGTATTTTCATGTACTTTTCTTATCTTTTTTTAAGGATTTTGATGTAAAAAAAATTATAGTAAAAAAATAGGCTGGTGACCTGCAAATTTGTTTCCATAATGTTAATCCTCAACATGTTACATTCACTACAGAAGGTTTCCTGAGATTCTAATGACTTTTGGTTGTGAAAATAGAGCTTTATATTGGTTTTTCTTATTATTCCTATTGTAAAAATGGCAGACAATGATACTGGATTATCTAAAAGATAAGACCCGTAAGCCCACTTGAAAATACCTGAAATGTGTTGTATATTAGGTGATATTTCAGGGACTAAACGTTTAAGAATTCTAATGACTTTGTCTGAAAAGGAGCCACCCTCCTTTAGAGAACGCGAGTTAGTAAGCAATAATTAGGCGCGTACAATTACACCTGTGACTTAAGGTTACTCTTACAGTCTCTGAGTAGGCGGTGAAGGCCACGCTTTTATTTTTTCGGATTACGTTACACTGCCAGAATCTTCTATCGGAAAGTCGATTCCTAACGCGTATTGCCATTTCGTTTATGTTGCACCCACAACAATTATCTAAACGTTTGTTTGTTTCTTGGTGCAATTGTTGTTACAGTTCCTCATTTTCAATGCGGCGGTAAACGTAATCCCAAAAATGGAAGTCTGACTGGTGAAATGCGTCCTTATGCAATATTTCATAAAATCGTTGGCGAATTATGCAATGTGCCCGCGATAAAATTAACTTCGTATCTGTGACATTACGTGCGGAATGAAATTTGTACTGTACTTTTAGCTTATTCATCACCACACGGGTGTGGGTGCTAAAGGTGAAATGTACATCCTTAAAGATCTCTTAAATTCGAAACAAAAGGAATGAAGATTTTATTTTGTAAAGGTTTTCTTTAAAATCAATTGAACTGCATTTTATTGCAAATATGCGTATTGAAAATGAAATTAAAACGAGCTGATGATATCAATGAAAGTTTAACGTACGAATTTTCACGTGCGACTATTTAACGTGTGACTAGAATAAAGATATTGTGAATTTTTATTGTGCTGTCAATACTAATAAATCGGTTATTACCTAATAAGGTGATTTGGTCAATTTCGTTAAAACGCCACTATTTACATTGTGTTCTCTTGCACGCGAAGGTTAACGTGATAATATTATAAGTTTCAATTATTCCATCACGATCTTGCCTAAGTTAATGATGCTTATAACATTTAATAACATTCACGCGAGATACGAACTTCCGTAATCTTGCCCAAAGTCAGCTATTTAATTTCACACTATAAACCTTCATTATCACAAGTCGCGTGTGCGCGTGCGCGTGACACACGTTTATGCCTTTCTCCTCGTGTTTGTGAAATGTGCAGCACGTTCTTCAGAGTTGGAAAAATAAAATACAAGCACCGCCCTGACACCAAAAGCTGTCTACCAACGGCTTTCGTATCAGGATCCAATTTGGGGCCTTCTAAGGCAAGGTTTACTACTTTGACACAAGTTCAATCATTATAATGAAATATTAATTTTCAGTTCGAGTCACCGTCCAAACTAGTTACCGTCCAAGTTTTGACGATGTACGGCGGTTTTTGACAAAGAATATTTAAGGAAACGCAGAAGACTGTATCAAAAAACGGCTGTTCATAGCAAACAATAGTACATATTCCCGAGGCTCATTCAGATTCAATTTCATCAAGTAACCTCATAACATCAAAGTTGCTTCAACAGGGTTCGGTTCCCTTGAGATGCTTCTGAGAAAAACAGAAATACCGTTCCGAACATGCCAGATACATACCACCGCATCATGATTGGTACAGTAAAGATAATGTTGCAACAGAAAATCGTACATGTTAAAATACAGTAGAACCTGTCCTGAGCGGCACCTGTCTTGGGCGACATTTTGCTTTTTACGGCAGTTTTACTCTGATATGAAGCCTTTATATTCATGTTTATATGTACTTTACCTGTGTTGAGCGGTATTCCTGTTTTTACGGCATTCTAATCGCCAAAAAGTAGAGTGCCGATCAAGACAGGTTCTTCTGTATACGATTTTTACAATTTTTTATTAATTAGGTCAATTTTTTATAGCCTATTGATGAATTTGTATCTGCGCAAATGCATGCGTTTTGCCACTGCTGGTGGAAAATTATCGGTTTTCAATGTTTTTACAACGTAAGAATTTTTCAGGCGCCGCTCACTGCCATTTTGGCAAGTAATGCGTTCTGTCAAATTTGTCGACAGAACCATTGTATTAACTATTACAGCCGACATATGGCTGACAGGTACAAAATTTACTTTTGAAGTATGAACTCTAAACTATACGTGGTTTCGTACGAATGAAATTATTATTAATTTAGCCCAGCTTAAACGGGCTTCCCATCTAGTGTTGTTTAAATAAGGTGTCGCCAAAGTGGCGTTTTACTGTATCTTTGCTCAAGCGAATAGTCGACTGGCAAATGCAACGTATTCCTTCTATCTGCGAGCTTTAAATGTCAACATTTTCTGCTACAAGCCCACATTAGCCTGATTTATCTCTCGGCAGAAGTTTTTTCTCCCTTTGAGATAAAAAGATGTAAATGATCTATTAATCCTGGTGCACCCTTATTTCATCTGATCCGATTCTCTTTGATTCCGTCTAGTACATCTTAAAACGCTTCTCATAAATGTGATGTATGGTTTTTGAAACTCTCGTGGTGCGGATGTTCCGTCTAAGTTAGAAAATAGCTTCCAGATAGTTTTCAGGGTAGCGACGCTGTGTGCCACGTTTGACAATATTTTAAAATTTTAATGTAAATCCTGTAACTGTCAATCTTTGAATGTCGTAACGCGGATTTTCCAGATATTCTGTCCTAACGATAAATGTAAAATTAATCAAACGTTTAGACACAAATCACAAATTTGTATTTACATCAAAACATTACACTATCAGATTCTAATTCAGATTCTACTTCTACTTCTCAGAAGTGCGAATTTTCTACATCTGTTCAAAGTACATTTATAATATTTCGTAACCATTTTTAAGATACAGTATATAAAAATAAATATAATATGGCGTACAATCTTTTCATTACATGGCGTACAACCCTGCTACCCTAGTTCTTTACACCGGATGAATCCATCAGTGACGAGTCTCTCTTCTTTACCTCTCTCCTTGGCGACATGTTACTGAATCAATTACCATGGAAACCATACAATCTGAGACAGGTGATTTCTCAGCTATGTGTCTGCGCGTTCTGAGAATGATACTCCACAACCAGTTTTGCGGTTGTTCAATTGCCGTCTATCGAATGAAAACACCGTTCCTAACGTCATTACATCATAACGTAACATTACGTCGTAACTTGTGACGTGATGATAAAACAAAATTTTTCGTCTTGATTACTGTTTTGATGGTTGCCGACGGTTTTTGTTCTGGCTGAATACCACTACTGTCGAATATCATTTAAAGAATGCGTCACGGCTAATATGCTGACTGCAGGAAAGTAATCAAAGGTAACGCAGCAATTCCACAAGATTCTAGTGATTTAGACAAATGTTTTATTTGAAATTGCTGACCACTGTGGATGCCGATGACACGACTTTTAAAAAAGCAGTAAAATATTTCCCAAGTGTAAAATTGGAACCGTCACCAAATGACCGGCACCAACTTTGAATAGCGACATCAAACACAGTTCGCAGGGACGTAGTATGGAACTGGCTATTTCCAGTAAGCTATAAATTCGTTGTTTTGTCCACGACAATATTTTACTTGAGGTAAAAATATATAAAGTTGTGTACCGCACAAGTTTACAATTCGACTTTCCTCCTATCTTGTTAAGATATATTGGACAACCAGACGGTCTTCTCCGGGAGGCAAACAAGTAATTACAAAAGACTGCTTCATGTGACCAGAAGAGTCTTACGTAACTTTCCATTGTGTCAAAGACGACAAATGTCCCTTCTCAGCTTCTCTATTAAAGCTGAATGAAACATTTTTCATATCCGAATTGAAATAGGCAGTGCTGATGGTTTGTCATTGGCCAGAAGAAATATTTTGGGGGATGGCGATCTTTAATTTTGAGATGTCAACTTTCTTGACACCAGTTCAGCTGGGAGCATTGAAACAATGTGGATTGTAATTCGTCACAATGGAAGTGTCACTTTCACAATAGGTCTGGATGATTTGACTGTGTGACTAGTCAGCTGGAGCCAGTGCCCCTATGAAAGGCAAATTCTGCTGACAAATTTATTCATTTCTGACCAGGTCACTGCACAGTGTACATCCAGCCCCATGTAATTGATCCACCTGTTGTGCCCATTAGGTCGACCCCAAAACCTTGTATGGTTGTGGACTGTTCCAGCTCCTAATTGCAAATGACTCTGCACGCACAAAAACCGGCCTATTAGAGTGGATGTTTCAGCTTTAAACCTTCTTACGGGTCAGGCCTTTGTTGAAACGGCAATGAATTACTGTTGATGAAATGCTTGTGTACATGCATCATCAGTGCGAGTATGAGTACCTGTGTGCGTATGTGTGCGTGCCCGTACATACATTTATGTGCGAAAATAGTGTTGTAAGTAGTATGTATGCCTGTACATATTTCGCTGAGTTTATGATTGATAGTCCTGTAAAAATCCAGTTTATCCGTCCGTTCTCTGCCTTTCTGTGCTGGAGCACGAATCTTCAAACTTTCGAAAGAGTTTTCAATTGATTACTACAATTATACAAATGAAATCAGTAGAAATAGCAAAACACTCGGTTGACCCTTAGACATGACTAATGCCTTTTCAAACAAGCCCTGGAAATGGCTGTAATATGACTCAATATGATACGGCAAACAATACTGCAAACTCCTGATAGTCCGCATTAAAAAAACACTCCACAACATGATTGCCAATTGTTTTGGTTGGTCTCTATTTAGTGACGAAAGAGACTTAATCAATAATATAATGCGTCCATGACTCAAAGTGCAGGTGCTTTATAATAAGTAGTCATCACCGGGCATATTGTGCCATATTTGCACTACAGGACAGAAAATGTCTTCAAACGCATAATATGGCACCTAAGATTAAAAAGCTGCTTTTGGTATTCATTTTTGTTTTTCATTTTCAGCCATAAAAGAAAAACACGGCCATCATAACGAGGCAATATAAATCTTAATCATATCCGTTTGTCATGTTTCTCGTATAATTTAATGTTATCAATCGATTTAGAAACTTGCAATTATGCAGCTACATTTATTGCTTTATTATACGCACATAAAAGACAGTGGCGACGAATTCCCAGTATATCCATGATGAATTATGCATTAGCATGACTTTAATACAAAAATTAACACTTTTGCCTCGACGCATCAGTGAATTACAAGAATTCAACACGATTACATTATTCATATCAATCAATAGCTGCATCCCATTTTCTCCTCACACTGTTGCTGTTCATGCCAACGAGTATTGCTAAACCAAAACTATACCCACATACAGTAGATCCGCCAATGCACGATGTAAACACCGGTACTCTAGTACGCACCAAACCATGTCCCTTTTTTTCAATTTGCTGTTTTAACTTCAGAAATTTTGCCTCTCCACTTACGGACTCCCAATTTTCAAGGGGCACGAAAGATAACTCAACAAACACAATGACCTTTTCTCACTGCATGCACCTAAGCACAGTCCTACTACACTCTACATGACCAGTGGTACCATAAGTCACCTCTTTTGGGCGACCACCTTTACTCCAAGGCCGCATCTCCTTGGCAACGCTAAAGGGGTTTCAACTTAATTGCCCAAGGTAATGTTTATCATACAGCGTCAACTGTTCTAATTTTTCGCCGATCACATTTGGCATTTGAGACACAATCACGTTACTGCAGCCTCTTTTTGTTGTAACAAAGCTGATACCTAATTCAAGGCGAGTACTATTTGGCTGTTAGGATGACCATGACAAGTGTCTTATTTTTGCTAGTCAGCATCATAATGTCCAACTTTGGCGGGTGTAGCCGTTGTTTATTATCGTCGTGCTTCACATCTACTCATACGCTTTGGAAACGGCCTCCTGGATAAACAATTTCAACAGATAACATTATTTTCACATATGTTTCTAGATTCGCAGGTTTATACACATACCAAAAGGCATCTGTACTCAAAATAGTTATCCGCTTTAGTCCGTCAGGTCTTTCCCGTCCTTGGCGCATATTATATAATAACACGTGCACACTGGCTACACGCCTATGTATTACACAAGTTGGACTGTATCAAGTACTTTGCGTCATTAAATGTATCACTACCGATATAATTAATAATAAACCTTATCGATTCTGGTGTCCAGCTTCTGTACTGAATCATTTTGTGATTAATACATTTATCTATAAACGTACCATTTATTACCATTACTCATACAAAGGTATGTCGCCTTAATTAATGCTCTTAAAATTAATGTGTTGAATATATACAGAAAACATATTGATTCCATCTGCAAAAAGTCAACCAAGATTTTGTAATGTGTAACTTGCCGTATGCGATGCCTTCTTCACGGAACTAGGCTCTATTTGGATCCATTTCAAAGTCAAAATGAAATATATTTCTTGAGTAAAAACATACTTATGTACTCAGTGACATTTGTGACCGAAACGGGTGACCCGGTGACCCATTAATGTTTAAAAATAGTAGTGTAAGCCACTGTTCTCACTTCTAAAAGTGGTATCGGTCGGGGAACTAACACACAATAAATTTTTGACATCAAGATCGAAGCAGCAGGTCACTGGTCCAAATTCCCAGTGTCCTCACACTAATAATGCATGATCCTGGGTGCTAGTGCCACTGGTTTACATGGTTATTATCCATTTACCATAAAGCAACAAAAATAAATTACAGTATAAAAGGTTACCAAGGGACCGATGTGTTGCTATTTCAAAGGGTGCACAACATCTTCGCACGTTTCATCTCTTTTTGTTCCAACTGGCTATCAGCGACTTCAGAAAGAGAGTTGGAAACCAGTGCAACCCAATAAGGTACAAGGTGTCTTGAGTGGCGCGCTGTCTGCAACATCGTCCCTTTCACGGCAGTTTTGCCTCAATGTGAATCCTCAATATTCTTGTTTTTGTCTCTCTTACACCCCATTCTTGCCTTTTACGGCATTCTATTTGTAACAAATCAGGGTACGGCTCAAGACAGGTTTAACTTGGTGTTTTTTTGTTTTTGTTTTTGGGGGTTTTTTTTGTAACATTCCGGGTCATTCTCCAAATGTTGTTGAGCAAATAGCCAGAGTGTTTCTACACTGCTTAATCTCGCGTTCTATATTTGTTCATTCAAACTGTTTTCGGTTTCTGAATTCCGAAAACGCTATTTTTTGGAGGGAGGGGGAGCAGACACCAACAGATCGGCTTCTTCTGAAATTTCCAATTTCGTCTTCAGTAACAAATCCCTTTGTTGGCAAAATTCCTTCCTTATCCGCCGCTACCAGAATGAATTGTTTTCTATCCGCATCGCTCAATCTTTGCTGTGTACAGTATGAGTCAGAGGGCAGCTTATCTTTGCGATCAATCCATTGGTGATTCATGCCCATACAGGCAAAATATACCATACACAGCTCCCCCATGAGCAAGTAAAGCTCACATAATGCCATTAGCAGATCTGGGGGAAACGGATCATAGATGAGATGGGCTTGCAGCAATTGAGACAAGGAAAAAAACATTCCGATTCTAAATCTGTTTCATTGTAGTTTGTCATATCAGACAATTGAGCAGGGGGTTTTGTAGTTGTATTGCGGCATGGTTTGAGAAACGAAACATTATGTCCCAATATGTTCCGTATTCAACGTGTTTATTGAGCCTCATGCTTCGCAATGAGGGTCTATGTATTGGACGAATCTACATTTGTGTTCTGGGCCGGCATTGCAAAAACGTTATCCTGGATCCCCCCCCCCCGCACCCGGACTGGGGAAAATGGCCTTTTTCACACAATTCTTGAAAATGTCGGGGAGGCATGAGGGTCAGTGCTCCATATCTGGACACCTCGTTGCCTTTGGAAGGAACAAATGAATGCTCACTGACAGGTGTTGATTCTTAGCTTCTTAAAATCGAGTTGGTTATACTTCATGATAGATCTAATTTCAAACAAAATTAGCCAGTTTAGACATAATGTCCAGTGTGCGAAACTCACAATATTTTTCACTCGCCAGTCGGGCGAGCAGGTCATGAAATGTACTCGCCCAATCAAGGATCTAATCGCCACCCCAAAATAGCATGCCGTTTAAGGCAAAATCGCACGCTATAGGGGCTGTTTGATGTAGCCTGAATTTGACACTCCAAAACAGTGCAATTGATCAATTGGTGTACAAAACTACACTCAGTGTGTCACACCAACACACCACCTCTGGAGATTGGTGTGTTAGTGTAATGGGAAACGCACCACACACCAAGCTGTTCATTTTGAGTACACTGATGTACCAATCACAGTGCACACCAAAGTGTAAATCAAACAGCCCCATTTACGACATGCAATAATGAACACCAATGGCATGAAGTCCATCTAGGGGGATCTGGAGGCATGCCACCCCCCCCCCTAGAATCTTTTTGAAATTAAATGCTCTCAGGTGCATTCTGCTGCATTCCTGGAACCATTTTTTTTCCTACAAAATAGTTCACTTTTTGCATAATTTTTCAGCTGAGAATAACCTATAAACCTAAGAATAAAATATGAGACATTGTTATGCAAATGATGCCGAGCGCAGCGAGGCCGGAAAATTTTTAGAATAAAAATTAATACATGTTATGCTGAGTGAAGCGAGTACACAGTTTTTGGAATATCTTTTCAGCTTTTTGATTTTTCCACTTAAGATTTTCACAAAAAAAACTTCAAAAATATCTCTGCTTGCCAGTAGGACGAGCAGGTGAAAATATCTGCTCGCCCGATGTGAGTTTTAGTCGAATGGGCGAGCGGGCGACTGGCTAGTTCGCACACTGAAGTGATATGTGACATATCACTTGCACTGATCTTTAATTTAATACCATTTTACTTCAAAAGAAGTCTGAGTTGTGTTGTTATTACAGATTGTCTATCCTTAAAGAAACACACATTCCCTCAACCTGTCTGTCAAAAGAGAGACAATTCATCCCCAGTATTGACTGAAGACCTCCGCACCATGTATCTTTCTGGGGAGAAAGATTCCCCCACGGACAGGTGGTCATCATAGTCCCTGTGCAACAGATCATTAGGGACTCGCTCGGGGCTCGGAAGAAAAGATTAATTGTGTGGGTTGCTAAACCGTCTTTTTCGGGTGAGACTCGAACTTTTGTGTGTTCTTCCACTCTTCTGTCTGGTTATTTAAGGCGTCCAGCTTATATTCCCGCTGTTGCGGTGTACGTTAACGGGGTATGTCCCGTTGCTGCATTTGCAACGGCTACTGTAAATATCCTTTTCATTAGTTGACGTAAATAAACGGAAAATCTATCTAACGTTCGTTCATTTGCCAATGAGGCTATTTGTCAGCTTTTCTTTCACATGTTTGTTGTCTTATAATCGCCTCACCGAATCACCACAATTCAGGCCGAGCCCTGCCAGACAGTCACACGCAGCCCTGGGACTGATTGCTTTTTTACCAGCAGAAGATACACATGTTCATTTCAGCCGCACATATATGGGATTCCGCCTTGTAATAACAACAGAATAGAAGCCTCTTCCTTTTACACAAAAGCCCCCGGTCTCCAGCACATAATCTACTAAATAGAGCCCACCATATTAGATTTCTTTCCAGATTTTCCGCTCCAGATGGACATTTTCTTCGACAAGTACAAAGTGGTTTTGATAATAACAATAGATAAATAGAAATGCAAATGAAAACATGAGAAGAGACTATGGAATTGTGTACCGCATGTGACAGACTTTCTGTGTCTCCGTTGTGTTTTTACAAAGGAAGTGACTGAAACGGAAATATGTTTCCAGCTTTCTTACTTTCGGCGATAATTATTACTGCTAATGAATCTCCCACTTCGTTCGTTTGGTTGCGAATTATGTAATTTTGTTAGACAAAATTATATTACGAATCTTTCCCGCATGAACGCCTTCATTTCCTAATGAAATGTAACCACACGTTAGTTGTAAATGCACTGTCGCCAATGTACATAAATAATAACTCTTTTTTTCTTTTTGAAACAAAACAAATTTGTTTGATCAGGGTCCATGTGTTTGGCCGCTGATCAATTACTCCTGTTTTGGACTTTGTGTGACCTTCGCCATGGGTTTTAAACCCAAGGTGGATCTCTCCCCTGCACTCTGTACTTGCTTGCGTGTGGTAATCCCAAAGGTCACATCTGGTGCGACACCACCTGCCTTTTCCACCAACAGACGTGTACACTGTAAATGAATAACTTTAAAACATTGGAGAACCATCATGACATAATGGACCGATCAAAAACATTGTGAAACAAAACATCATGGAACAACCAAAACGGGAAACAATTCAAACGACATTCATTCTCCGTAATTGTATACAGGTACACGTATCTTTGGCAGTGATGTAATGACATGAGCTCGCCTCTTGGCAACAGATACATGTAGATATCAGCAACATGTCTCTTTGAATAAGATGGATCTATTCGCTATTCGCTGAGCTCTTCTTGCAACGTACCTTTGCAATTTTGCATGTCTATGTGTCTAACAAGCATTTTGACATTTAAAATTACCTCGGATTCTTTTTTGTCAAACGAACAGGTACAAATGTCAAAGACGACGTTTCAAAGATTTTGTAGAGAAAATCAACATCTAACCTTGGTACTAAGTAAATATATTTATTTGAAAGGATCAACTTCTTCACCTATAACATGCTTTATGTACACATACACTGCAAACACAAATGATCTTGCTGTAACTTCAGTGCGTGCCAAGAGATTATATGTCTTCCAGACATTACAGAGCCGAAACGTTAAACTCAAAATCTCTCTCCTGCACGCGAACACAAGTTCTTTTCATGTACAAGATTCTGCGTTTAAAAGATACTTTCCACATTTGAAAGGGAAACTCGGGTCTAAATCAGACAGGCCCATGGCACAAATACGATCCTGGCGAATTCTTTATTTTTCATTTTTTGGTGGACCAGACGAATTCTTCATTTCATTACATCTGGGCGGAGCATTTTCAACAGGGGCAGTTGTGTAGCCTTGTATCCATTCTCATTCACCATGACAAAGATCTGACAGACAACCTAGTACTTTCATTACGCCACAGCAATAGTGTAAGTTTGGTGGTCTTACGGCAATATGCTGAGACATATCTAATGACACCTTAACTGAAGAATCTAACTTTATTGAGTGGCCGTAAAAACTTTTACGTTTATGGTCAGTGAAGAGGCTGTGCTAATATGCAGCCCAATTTAAAGATCCCCCGTGGTATCCCGCGGTCCTAATTTTACACCCCGTGCAACACCCGAACTTCTCACGCACACGACTCAATAGGAAACCGATCAATAATCCGCATCGATGAGGAAAACCACGACCTCCGCTTGTGTTTCATTTCTCTCGGGGTTCACTGCAGGTCAAGACGTGATGTATTGAAATAAACATGAGCCTGCAGACCCGACGGAATATGTGGAGGTTTCTCTGAATATCTGATCATCATCTGCAAAATAAACGTGCCTTTCACTACTAACGATACAGTCAAGATGTCATGTATGAAAATAAACTTGAGACTCTGCAGTCTCTGCAGAGACTCATCATTTAGGTTTCCCTGAATATTTGATTATAACTTGATTCAAATCCAAATCAGTTATTCATAACGTAATTTTCATTACAGAATGAAATTAACGAATGTGACACACGGCAAACTTTTGTTATAACTTTTGGTTAATATTTCGTGGTTGACCAGTAGCATCAACCCCAGATCAAGCCCGATCTCTGCTGATCACAATCAGCGCGTCTTCATAAACTACACGGTCCTTCCTTAACGGTCCATTTTCACGGGAGCATTTGTCACAGCCCTTAAGGCTGTCACGCTGGTCTAGGAGCGTGCACCCCTTACAGGGCATTGATGTTTCTAAATGCATCCTGTAAGGGGTGTCACTGCCTTGTGAAAACAGTAACAGGGCCGCTTAACACAACGCAAGCTCATTGCAATGCTGCACGCCCACTAATTTTTGACCGTGTAGTTTATGAAGATGCGCTGTGCATTAACGAAGCTATTTTACACTCAGATAATACTGATTTGAGAATGGTCACGGTTGAACCAATTTCACCTTATTTTTTTATTTTTTGACGCGCACGAAGAATACTCTCTACGAAATCCTATTGTTCTAAAATTGATACAGTTTTGTTTCTGTAAAGTGTGAGATCATGCTGAACATTTTTACCAGTGTACCTTGCCAGGGACGTTTTAGGGCGTTTACATATTAAAAATACCTGAAAATGAAAGTCTTTGGAAAGGAATGGGGAATGTCCAAACAAAATTAACCGTTTCATTTACTGTCATTTGTTACGAAACCGAAATTTTCATTAACCACAGCTTATTAGATCTGATCGATACGTAATGTCAACAAGCGAAGCTGCATCAACACGTGTTGTCATCGACTGTTCAACTGGCCATGTCAGTGCACGCATCTCTATCTCTCGCGCCAGGAAAAAGAGTAAAAAAGTAGGATTTCAAGGTGGGAAGCTACCACAATAAACAGTTCGATGCTTGAAAAGGATCATGTGCAAATAAACGTTTACCATTCTGATTAATCACGGCAGAATTCAGCTTCAAGAGAAATATAAAATTGCTGGATTTTAAAATTGGATGTAAGGCGAAACGGATGGATGAGTAAAATGTGGGTTTTGAAATGACTTTATTTATTGCTTGTGCATGCAGGAAAAATAAACATTTAAAAGATGAAATATTAGCACACCTGTGACTTCAAGTGGGGTAGCTGTTCGTGTTGTATTATCAATTCGTTTCCATTAACCGTATGCAATAATTCGGAACAATTCCAATTTCCAATAATTAGAGTAC
>JBCAUI010372293.1:0-14687 GCA_038406195.1 Haplosyllis anthogorgicola | reverse complement strand
ATACTAAGTCATTAATATTATGATACAGCAGTTGTATATATGTTCATTTAGTTATCTCAGTTATCTTAGTTTGGCTGTTATTTTTATTAATAGATATTTGACATTTAACATGTTATGTCATGTAAGAGAACATAAAACATTTGGGCATGAGAGGGTGACTTGTCACAACAATCTTAGGATTTTCTATTGTGCCGGTATATGTAGATTAACTACAGACACCGCAAATGCTGTGACAGTTATACAAGTACTTTTCTACGATACAAATAATAAATAATAATAATAATAATAATAATAATAATAACAATGCGTGTGTCTCTGCCCAGTCAGAGGCACCGACTCCGACCCCGTCAAAGATGGCCTTCACTTCCTCCTTCCCGAGCCTTTCGGTCTGTCGACTAAGGGTGTCTGCCACATGGTTCTCTTTCCCCTTGACATATTCTAGTGAGAATCTGAATGATGCCAGCGTTCCCACCCATCTGTGTCCGGTCATGTCCAAGTTCGGAGTTGACATCACATACATCAATGGGTTATTGTTGGTCCGGACTGTGAATGGTTGATAGCTCAGGTATTCCTTGAATTTATCCATCACAGCCCACAGCAACACCAAGAACTCCAATTTGCTGGAGTGGTAATTGCATTCGGATTGCCTTAATGACCTGCTGCCATAGGCAACTGGGTGCCACTGGCTGTCATCACCCTGCTGTGCCAGGTTGGCTCCCAGACCCTCCTTCAACATGTCAGTGCAAGAGAAAGGGTCAGTCAAACTGTGGCAGCTGAAGGACTGGTTCAGTCAAGAGCGCAGTCTGCAACTCCCGGAACATGGCCTGTGCCTGTCATGAGAACTTCACGGCTTCCTTCTTCTTGGTGGCGCCATCGCCTTCAAGGTACTCGGTCAGGGGTCGTGTCTTCTTCGAGAAGTTCTTGATGAAGCGTCTATAGTGACCTGCCAAATTGGTGAATGATCTGATCGCTGTGTAGTTTTTCAGCAGGGGGAACTCTGCTATGGCACATAGATCAGCCTTGCTGGGCCAGATCCCCGACACAGACACATGATGTGCGAGGTATATGATCTCTGTCTGAAACAGGCGGCACTTGGAGGGCTTCAGCTTCAAGTTGTGTTGTCGGAATCACTCCTGTACTGCCCTAAGACAGACCAGATGTTCTTCCTCTGTCTTGGGAGTGTACCATGATGTTGTCCAAATAGATCAGGCAGAATGTGAGGTTCAGTTCACCTAGGCAGTTCTGCATCAAGTGTTGGAACATCACCCGTCTCCCTCCAGCAGCTCTTTAGTTGCTACCTCGAGCCATGCCTGAGTGAAGAGGGTCTTAACCTGCCCCTCCACTGCAACTTGAGTAAATGGCAGCTTGATGTCTTTCGCCATCCAGACCACCTCTTTGTAGTCCATAGGGTTGATCTTACGATTGGCTATCCCGTCCTCCACAAGGCTATCGGCCTCTGCTTTATCTTCGGGGGTCAGATCCGCTAAGTGATCCTGCAACAGTGTGCTAACCAGGGCATTAGCCCAGGGAACAGCTAGCTCATCTCTTGCTTTCCTTCATGACCTGCATGACCCGATCTATTGTGGGGGTGCTGAGTAAAACTGGCACCCGTGTCGCAAACTCCGACTCACTCTCGAGAACCAGTGCCACATTGTCCTCATTGAACCCGGACACCCCATTGACTTGTATTCGGATGATGACATAGCCAGCAACTTTGGTCCTCTGCCCCCTATCCCATTCACATAGAGCTCCCCACTCGCACACAAGTCAGTGAGAGGGAAGACACGAAGTCCCTGGCATCGTGCGTATCTGGGTGTCACCAGGTTGATGGTTGAGCCTGTGTATATCAGTGCGAAACAGGCCTCACCAGCCACCCTGACATGACTGACCATGTCTCTCCCCATCCAGCATCCCAATGCATCTTTGTTGATCAAGGGAGCTGTGCCGTGACTAGCCCTTAATTGGGGACCAGTTTGTCCAGGCGACTGGTCACCAGACTGTGGTTGAGTGGCTTCTGGGGGGTCCATCCTCCCTGCTTCCGTGACCCCCCTGTCCCATTAAAAATATGCCTTCCGGACAGGATTCTGATCAGGACAGTCACGAATCAGGTGGTCGGGGGAGTCGCAGTTGAAGCAGCATCGCTGTCTTCCCTCCATCCTGTCTATCATTTGCCCTATTCGGACACTGAATCCTTCTTGGGGGTCATCTTCATCACCGGAGTTGGGAGGGGGTTCCTGTGTTCCCCCGTTGGGGTCAAGAGATGCTCCCGCACAGGCAGGCACCTGCGGCTGACTGTCCTGTCCCCCAGCCTCACATGGTCAAGCCGATCATTGCCCGCATAGCACGCACGAGGCCTATCCGCTCCCTCATCCATCTTTATGATCTCCAAAAGGGAGACAAACATGTGATCTGTGAGTTCTCATCTTACAAAGGACAGAGAGGACCTCAGGTCTTCCCTCAGCCTGCCATACAAGCGATCACGGGCTGTTTGGTCTGCCGCCTCTGGGGGCAGCTTATGAGGGTGCCCATTCCAGATTATCTGTACCATGTCATTCAGTCGAGCTGCAAACAACTGCACCAGTTTTTGGGGTTGCTGCTGCATGGCATACAGCTCCTGTATGAGCTGATCAAAATCTCCAGACACCTCAAAGAACCCGTCCAACATCAGAACATGCCAGCCACCATCAATTCCTCGGTGACCCAAGCAGCTCTGGGCAGGTCCACGATTGTGCTACCCATAGCGGACACATTCACCAAATCCTTATATCCCGACTGCTGATGACCCTTCACTATGTTCCGCCAAATGACGTAGGCTGTCGTGGTACTTGAGGCAGTCAGGGGTGCTTACTTCAGGTTCCCCAAGCAGTCATGGCTATGGTTCCTTCGATGACCCCTGACTTCATTGACTAGTGTGGCTGATCATCATGGCATCATAAGTGTAAGAGGTGTCTGAGTCAGATCCTCCATCCCCCCATTGGAAGAGGGGGGGCAATGGAGGCAGTTGCCAGGGCCAAACTGGGCCAGGTCTCTGACCCACCTTCGGCTCCACCTTCGCTGGTTTTCCCTTATGAGGTCCGGGTTGGGGTTTCTGACCCCCTTTCGAAGCAAAATGCTCTATCTCATCCACTCTGGCTGCACCCACACTGGGCACATCAGCACCTTCTAGGCCATCTTCTGGGTCAGAGTTGGTATCTGGATCCGGAGGCCCTCCTCTGGGTCAGCCAACCCTGGGTGGCTCCAACCCAACCCTTGGGGCTAGTTCCCCAGACAACCTCCATGGCTGGTTCGACTTAAGTATCTGGATTCAGTCCCTGACCTTGCCCATTTGATGGGCAGCAGCTGTTCTTGCTGCCATTACTGGCAACTCCATGGCAATAAGTTACATCTGGTGGCTGATCCAGTCATGCCGACCCACTGGAAGGCGGACCATGACTTGTTCTGCTTCATGTCACAACAGCCCCTTGTTCCAGACCTGCCGCCCGAAGAACAGGGCATGGACCCCATCTAACAGCATCACTTCTTGCAGATCGAGTTCTTCAATCCGTATCAGGTTGAGCACGACCCGATCATTCCACAGATGTGGAGACAGTGGATGATAGTTCCCATCCCCACCATATTCCAGCACCGACAGGTGCACTGTGTACCTGCAGGTGTCTGTGCGGTCCTCTGGCCATCCTGGTCGGGGACCATGTCTCTCTTCGGGAGCTCGATCAGGCAGGTTCTGGGGTGCGGTTCAATCCCCCTTCTTGACTACTCCCTCTGCATGTGACTTTACAAGTTCTTTAACTTCAGTCACGGTAGCTTCAGTGACGTCCTCCCCATTGCTGGTTGGACGATCTCCCATGTGGCTGTCCATGAATGTCCTGTCCTTGTTCATCTCACTTGCACAGCTACTGATCATTGGGTTCGTCTAATAGAGGTGCTCAGGCCTTAGGTGAATTAAAATAGAACTAATGTTAGCTGGGTCATTCTGCTGCGAATGTCATCTTCATGGGCCTGCCTTAGCCACCTGCAGGGTCCCCACAGTCGGAAAATTCAGAACGATTGCTAGATTACCACCACCACACCCTGTTTGGGCTGTTGCATTTGTGGCATAGATCCTGGCAGTCCTCCGGTGGACCACGAACCTGGACTGCTCCCTCTGCCGACACAGTCGTATGTGTCAGCCCATCCAGGGACACCAATTGTCACAGGAGCAGACTCGCAACCTCGATTTTGTTTGTGGGCCTAGCAGCTCGTATGACTGAGGCTGGCCATGTTATGCAATCATACTGCTGTTCAGCTACTGAGAGGTAGAGCGGTCCCGCTTCGTGCCTTACTTGGGGTGATGTTATCGGCTGGTTGGTCAAATGACCGAACTCAAACTAAGATCTAATGAACTTAGGTAGGTAGTATGTCGTACATGGGACATGCTGTCAGAAGAAAATAATAAGATTGCACGAATACGATTGAAACATCCCAAACAGGGTAACTGTTCAGGGTCAGGTTGACAGTGTTTGACCTTACTCCAAAGAAGTCAAGGGTCAAAAAGAGCACTTACTAGAGAAGTCAATCAGTTTTATGCAACTCACACATTATGTCATCTGACCATGACATGGGTTCCCACATCATGGCGATGATGTAAGGTGTTCCACAGTAATGTATGGCTATGCCAAAGTGAACTGCGCATGTGTCGGACATCTCCGAGGGCTGTTTCCAAAAATAGATTTGTGGGTCTGAACCTGAACCTGAACCCTGACCAGATAGGCCAACTGCACCAAAAAAGTGCACATCAGACTGACCGGAGGGTGCTGGGAGTCACATCAGACTCATAGAGTCTGATCACCATCACACTCTCCCCGAGACATTTGCCTTATTACTACAAAATAACAAAATAACATTATTAATATTGGCAAAAGATGAATAAATAGTCATGCAGGTAAATAGACCAATTGAGATCAAAAATCAAACAGGTATGAATGCACAATAGAATAAGTCAGTGTATTCAGCATTCAGATGGACTAACTACAGGTTGGTATCACTAAGCTTCTTAAGTGTGGGTTCATCCTCAGTAGTGGGCTCTTTGTGGGCCCTCCTCTTAGCTGAGTTGGGTGACCCAAGGAAGGTCAATGTGTCAGGGTCTGACTCAGAAACCAAAATGCTCACAGGTTGAGTGGTGCCGGATCCTACAGCAGGATCAAATCCTTTCATGGTCATTGTGGCTTCTGCAGCTACAGCACTCATGGTCAATGAATCTGCTGTGGGCAATCACATCAGCCACAAGCATCCCCTGATGTCCGCCTGTCAGTTCGTCATCAATTGAATCCCAGGGTCCCATATCTGATGGCAATGCAGCTCTCTGTTCATCTGCTTCCCCCATTATTGGCTGAGGGAATAGTGCAGGCTCCATGGGTATGGCTAGGGGAGTGGGTGCCATTGAGATTGGCCTGGTGTCCCTGCCTCCTTGTGCATGATCACATTTGATGGTAGCCTGGTTGCCATCCCGAGTCACTTTAGGTGGGAACCTGGGTGAGGGTGGGGTGGTAACTTCATATGCAAGGTTTCTCCACATCCCATATGATTCAGGGTCGAGGCCAGCACCTTGTGGATCTCAGACCTCACTGTAGTTCATGTGATGTGACCATGGATGTCCCCATACAGGAAGAGTCTCACTGCACCGTGTATTGTCATGTCCAAATATCCCTCGGTTATGCATCTGGGTCTCTGGTTGTTCAATCATTCAATGAAGTCAGCAGGGTCTAGGATGATCATCGGCAACAGGCTCTCTACAAATTCATCCACCCATCTGGGCAGTCAGCCATCATATTGGTAAGTTGTCAGGTTAAAGCACCTGGCTAGGTTTGCAGCATACAAGAGTGCATCCCACAGAGTGTTCAGTCTGCATCTGTCATGTTCTCAAACATCGTATATGCCTTTAGCATGCCCTGACTTGTAACCGTCATCAAGAAAATCCTCCATGTGCAGGTGTAGAGGTTTGGGAGGACAAAAGATGGTGGTGCTCCCGAATCATTCTTGGCTGATCTGGGCATAGTCCACACAAGACACATCCAACTAGCCAGAGTCTGGTGCTGGGATGGGCACACAGCCTGTTGTTCTCAGTGCCACCTCGGTACCCTTAGGTCTTTCTTGTCAAGATAGAATCAGAGCCATCTGGTTGGAGCGGTGACTGGGTTTGGAGGTATGTCATCACCCTCCATGGTGTGCTCGGGCACTGGCAGTGCAGTGTGTCATCTGTCGGGTCTGCTGGAGAGTCTGTCCCTCCGCAATTTCCTGCCAGTGTCCTCTACCTTTCTCTCATCAGTTTGAGTCCATTCATCTTCTTTGGAATCTGAACCTCAATCATGATGCTGGTCCACAGCCCTCATGATGTGGCATGAAGAGTAGTGGGACCTGGCCTCTGAGGGTACCTTCTACAGGACTGCAATCTTCCATTGGACTTTGACCTGGATCTCTGTGACTTCCTCCAAGAGGGATCTGCCTTAGATGTTGCTATGTTTCGGTCATGCCTGGCTTGGTCTAGAGCCTTTTGGAGATCCACCTTCCCTGTAGGTGCAGTCGAGGCCTTCACAGTCTTGGGTGCTTCTCCCCTCTGGATGAACTCCCACAACTTGTTCAGGATACCACCTATGGATATGACCAAGGGGTGGTTAGAGTCAACATCCCACTGTCCATCCAATTTTTTGATCATGCTGATAGCGGCATCCCACAAGACCAGATGTGTCTCATCATAATCCTGTCTCAGCAGTAGGGCCATGCCCTGCATGAGCTCCAACCTCACATCTCCTCCAGCTCCTCTGTCAACAGTGCCAGGGTCAAAGCCCAAACCTGCTTCCACAAATCGTCTGTCGTGTTGTCAGGTTGGTCCTCCGAAACATCTACCATTAGGGGTGGTTCAGAGGAACTGGGTTCATCAGGATTCGCAGATGCAGCAGTGTGACTGGGCACAGGGACCATGCTGGCACCCAGGGCAGAGACACCTTGGTGGAGGTAGTACCCCTTGCCCTGTTCCAGTGGTACAGTGGGGTCCCAGCTGGATAAGAAAGTGTCATATGATAATGACCGGTTCTGCTTTGGGGAAGAGGTGGAGGCTCCGCAGGGACAATGTTTGTCCCCTTTGGCACAAAGTTCAGCTTCCCTGGCCCACACCTCGAGCTGACCACAAAGTCTAGCAGCAGCCAACTGTGGTTCATATTGCTTCATGTCTGGCACATCTGTCACATCTCCAGACCATTTGTTGCCAGTGTAGACTGCATGGATGTGGAGTTGGACAGCATACATGACCTGTGCCTTGGGGCAGTCACATTCCATCTTCCAATTTTTCCAGAGTTCAGGTAGGGTGGGGCACTTTTTGCTCCGAATCTTCTTGACGTGTTTGTCTAACTGAGTTTGCTTATAAAGTCTCACATGGCATCCCAGGTATGCTGACTGGCCTTGGCCCTCTCCTTGGCCAGGTATTTCTTAAGAGTCTGTGCATGGGTGTAATCATATGAACACCGATTTTCCGCATACCGCAACATGTCCAGAAGTAATATGCACTGGCTGGCTTCATCTTCACCTTCACATCGGAGGGCATCTTTTACTACCATACAAGCAATTTCTTCACACACACAACTGGTCGACTCACATCCTCCATGGGTGCCTTCTTTTGCCAGTTGGATGTTGGTTGTCTTCGGGTCCCACACTCTCTGAATTAGCAGGAAACTGAAAAAGAATCTGCATAAATTAAGCTTAGTCAGGGTCATGGGTCATGGTCAGTTTGACCACACACTCTGTACCATAGTCAGCAAAATTGACTTTGATTAAGTAACCCCAACTCTGCCTGGGTTGGGTTCATGTTCACCTCTTGATCCATGTGACTCATGGTGGGCATCTATTTGGGTTCTACTTACACTAAATGGTCTTCCATGATGCTGCCTGTATGGGTACAAAGCTCAAAATGAGCCCCAGACAGCATCCAGGGGCTTTTTATACCTTTGATGATGTCATTAGGGGATTCCACATGTGCAGTGCCTCATTTACATTTTACCATGTGGTTGGGGGCTTGCCTCTCATTCCAGCTGCAGTTTTCAAAGAGCTAAGATGTCACAGCCTCCTTATAAACAGGTGTGTACCTCACTCATGACCTTGCTCAGGTTCCATGCTGACCTGTCAAACTTCCGACTCTGACCCTAGTTAGTTCATTAAGTCCATTACACCAACAGGCACTGGAGTGCAGGTCAGATTTGACTTTGGGGTTGGTGAGCCTGTTCATGGTTTTGCTAGATTTTTGGTGGTTTTTCTCTGCACAGACCCTGGATAAGGGTTCATATTCTCCCCCAGACTTTCATATGTACATTCTTCTTTTTCCAGTCTTTGGAGGAAGACACTCAGCCACAGAAAAATGCTCCACAAACTCCTACAGGTGGCTTGACTACAACTCCAGTTCATCCTTCTTTGGTTTGGACCACAGTGGTTGGCCCTGATGCAATGCTGAAGAACCAAGAGGCAAACTCAACTCAGGCTAGCAAAGCACTTCAGAGCAAGGAGGATCATGTCAAAACAGGCAGTCACCTCCAGGCTCAGCTTCCCAAGTCAAGTCTGGCCGCTTCAGTCTCGACAGGCTTAGTCAAGAGCATCAACACAGTCAATGGCATTTCAACTAGGATTGCCAGAGGGGAGAAAGCAGGCAAGAGTGGGGTCACTCTTAGTGAGGAACATTTTAGGTCGGATCCCAAGAATCTCACCCCACACATGTACAATGAGTGGGGGAGCCTGAACATCCTCAGCCACACATGGTATCTCCCTCTGGAAGTGAGGTCGCATACGGTTATGAACTCTATGCACAATGCTGGCTACTTTGGGGAATACACATCTTCTTCCAAGAATGTTCCTAGCAGTTGGGTCAGGTTGCCAAACCTTGTGCTATTCCTGACCCTTGCTGCTCCCAAACCACCTGTGGATGGCATACCATACCTGTACTGCTTTATGAGGGTGTTCACTTTTGACAACCAGCCCACTGAGACTCTCATGGGCACCATGAAGTTCCTGGAGGAAGCAGCCATCACTCATACATGTAGACAAGATGACTGAAGCTGGTGCCTGGCCATCCAGCCCCCCTTGGGATAAACTGACACCCATCTTCTTGTATTTTGTGAACAAGATCGATGATCCTGACTCTGACAATGAAGTTTGTATGATCCAGAGACCTTATGGCCCAATAACCAGACTCCATGGGCATAGGTTGTTGCAGACCTGGGATGACATGGCTGTCTTGCCATATGAGACCTACCCCACCCAGAACTATGCTCTAAGTGCATATGTTTGTAAGCTAGTGATGATGACTCCAATGGACCCCATTTGGGTATCTGTGTTCAGCATTCACAGGAGTCTCTGGGTCAGGATGGTGATCCAATCTTCAACCTTGGCATAGATGCATTCACTCTCACTCCTTAGTTAGTTTTGGTCCAGCACCCTCTGCATGTGGAGAAGATGCATTTCTGTTACGGGGTGAAGGATGGCTTCAGCCGGGAAGCCCTGTTGGCCTACAAACTCCCCACAGATGATGACAAACCTTGCCAACTTGGATTGGTGACTCCAGTGGAAGCCGACATGGTTGCTGACTTCCATGCAGCAGCAGCCAAACACTGACGAGGCATGACCGCATTGCGTCCTCAGGATTCACAGATCCAGTTCAACTTGAATGTAGCTTTCGAAATGTCATTTCAAAAGAACTACAGCAGGGTGATGGCCATTTGGGGACACTGACCCTAAATGATCTAACCACACAGGTGGGCACTGCATTGGTCACGGGTCTTCTGCAGGTCACAGAGGATCAGGCAAAGGCCTTCAAAGCCATTATGGACACCCACAATGTGAGGGTAGAAGAGCTAGATGTGAAGCTGATGGCCAGCTACCACCACACAGTGACTGGTCTGACCCATGTTGGCCACTACAAGAATATGACCAAACTGTCCTCCATGCTGTACAGCCTGGACATCATACTTTGCTATGTTGTGTATCCCAGCCTGGTTGCTCCACCCCACCTCTCTCCCAAACTTCAGAAGGTCATGGGAGATGAGTTCATCATGGGTAAGCTGAAGTGGCATAACCAGTCGATGGTGACAGTAAAACCCATGACCGCAAACCCATCCACTTCTAAACTGGCCACAATTGAGGCACCCAAAGAGATGGACAAAGAGAAGGACAAGTGAGACAAAACTTCTTGTAAACCAAAGAAGTCCACAGAAACTGAATCCTGCCATGGCGACAACTCTGAGGTCAAGATTGTGGATGTCTCACTTGGTGAGCACACCCCAAAGTCGACTCCAAAGCCAAGGAAGGGGTCACTGGAGAACCTTCTCACTCACATGCACAAGTTGTCTGGCACTGATGCAAAATCATCTTCAAACAAGTGTGATGTGAACACTCAATGAAGATGCTTCAGTCAAGAAGAGGAAGAAGTTCAGCATCCCAGATGACCATGAGAATGACGATCTAGGCATAGCCATTACTGATGACATTGGTGACTGGTGATGCAATTGGCGACACCCCAAAAAGTACAAGCTCATTGACAATGATAAGGATGACGATATCCGCACCAAGGATGCTGGCAAAGATGACCATAGCATCAATGATCCCAAAGAGGCCATGACCCAAGCCACTATTCTGAGTCACCGTCGAGAGTTCTGGGGCTCTGAGAGCAATGAGGTTTGCGTACCCCACAAATCACTGTGGAAGAAGTTGAACATTGACATAGGGGACATGAAAGTCAACACACTAAAGGATGACCGCTTGGCCATACTCTTCAGGAACACTCGTCTGCTTCACATGAGGGCCCTGTCCTCTGAAGAGGATCAACTGCCTGCTTGGTACAAGGAACACGATGACTCAGAGTGGATTTGAAAGCATGGGTTCACCCATCTGTTCCTGGTAGCTGCACTGCAGCAGACAGATGTGGAGTATGCTGATAGGGCTGCACATGAAGGGCACCCTTGTCCATGGTTGCTATGACCCTGGATCCACCACACAATACTGCATCTGTCCTTACTGCATGTACTACAATGGGAATGAATCCTCATTTATGTCACACATATTCGAGTGCCACTACAGGACTGCTTTCTCATGTGCTCTGTGTGCCACAAAGCCTGTCCAGAAGAATGGACTCTGCACTCACCCCATCTGGCCCAACATCGATGCAACACATTGACATTTCACCGAGTACCACCCCAAGACAGGCATGAAAGAAGATGACCTGGTTGGATGGCCCAAGTGTCTCACTGCATGTACAAGCAAATCCACAGTCAAACTCAGAGATCCCATCAGACACCACAGTGCAAGAGGAAGACCACACCGGTGAAAACATTTGAGGTCAGTGACTCTGAACAGGACTTAGTCCCTTGACCACACAGTGTGTTGTATTCTCCATCCCATAGACTCTCCTTTACACATGAACATCAGACATCCACAAACATTCATACTGCCATCCCCTTTTCACTCTGCTTATTCCAGTTATGCTAAGCAATTTTCAGTATCCAACTTCGATACTCAGGATGCCACTTCGTGACCACAAGTCCCCATCACTGTATTTCCAGATGACTCATGGTCAGCACCAGACTTGCCAGTTTCAGCTTTATCATGAGTATTAGTAGTTAGTCATTTTACATGCATTTTATATTTTTATATTCCCAACTTGTTCTTACTGTTCATTACATTAATAAACATACTTGTATTTTAATCAAGTTGTTCATACTCTCTGGTCACTTTTCACAATACATGTATGCTTTACTATGACCCATTAATAAAGAACACGAAAGCGAACATGAACGCATAGTAAATGGTCGACCAGTAATTATGTTTGACCAGTAGTTGTCAAGTACAGGCAAAACATGCTCACCCATGTTTCAACTGCAAACAGTATCTTCTGGGATCGACCTGGTCATAGCTTGCATCAGTCTGCATTGTTGTGAGTAAGTCAGGGTTGGGTTCGGCTTCCTAGCTTCGAGCATCCGAACTCCGACCATCCCATCCATGTAGCATGGTTCTGACTGCATGGGTCGGGTCAATGGGTCGACCACCCAACTGTGATACACAAAAGAAAAATGTAGCACCAGGTCATCGAGGCCTCACACCATGCTTGCATGTTTGCATGACACACCTCTCCCCCAAACATTTCTGTGTGACGCGCACAGTTGACAATCAAGAAGTGGCTCTGTACAACTCTCTGTGGCATGACTCTGACATCCAATCATAAGAGATATTGGTCAGATTCAGCAGGTTGCCACTGAATCCCTCTCCATCTTCCTGGCTGTCTTCATCTGGTGAGTTTCCATCTAATGGGCATGCTTCAGTCTATGTCTGTCACTGCCATGTTGTCCAGTGGCAGACTAGGACTAGGTCAACTGGACTCCTCTGGATCTGGGTCTGGATGGACGTGTTCCTTTTCATTCAAGGGCGCCCCAACTTCCACCCCTGGAATTACTCGGTATACACCAAGTATCCACCAATGAAGCACATGCCCAGCCATCCTAACTAAGGCTCAACTACTAGATCAATGTGGCTTCTCTGTCCCATCTTCTTGAAGATTGGTTGTTCCACAGGTCTGACCAGGTAGTTGGGGACTCCATCTGCTACTTGGCTGTCCACCACATACAGTGTATCACCCCATTTGTCTTTTACCTTCCTTTTCCCCATGAAAGCATCTTCCTTGAGGAGGACCACATCCCCCGGTTGTAGGGTAGCAGCACCTGTGCACTTATCATAGAGCCATTTCTGTCACTTGGCTTCATCGTTCTGGGTCTGCCTGGTGGCTTTGAAGGCCATCTTCAGGTGTTCCTGGATGGAAGTGATGTACTCTGGAACATGCCTAGGCTTTAGTACTTCTTTCACAGTAGGGAAGTATAAGTCTAGTGGGAGTCAGGGTCAGCATCCAAACATCAGAAAGAAAGGGCTATACCCAGTGATTGCTGACCTTGTGGCAAAGTACACCTGGACTATCTCTGCCAGGTGGTCCAACCAGTCAAACTTTCTTCATGGCATTGAGTTTCCCAATCATGTGCAGCAGAGTCTGGTGCATCCACTCCACTTGTCCATTGGTCTGAACATCATACAGGCTCATGCGACACTTCTGAACTCCCAGTAATTTGCACAGCTCTGTCACTATGTTGCCTGTGAAGTTGGCACCATGGTCACTCAAGAGTTGGGCGGGTGCCCCGAACAGACACATAAAGCGTTCGTAAAGACATTTTGCCACTGTCTTGGCCTTCTGATCTTTTGTGACATATGCTGTCACAAAGCATGTAAAATGGTCTGTTAGAACCAAAACATTTGCAACCTTAGGTTGCTTGTTGAGCATGATCATGTGCTCTATACTCATAAAGTCCACATGCACCAAGTCAAACAGTGCTGTGGCAATGATCAGGTGCAGGGGAGCATGGCCAGTGTCCCCTTCATGTTTCATACAGTGGTGGCATCCCTTGACCGACTGGCATGTGTGTTTGGCCATGCAAGGCCACAGAAAGCATTCATGTAGGAGCAAGATGGTCCTGGCCTGACCTTGGTGCCCCACATCTTGGTGGCATCTGTCTATTGCCTTCTGTCAGTGTGCCTGCAGGACCACAAACAGGAGCATCATCTGAGCCTCACCACTGAGGGTGTGGCAGATGTACAGGTACCCAGAATGCACTACAAAGTTGTCCTTGTGCCTCAAGAAGGTGATCCACTCCTCCAATCTCACCTGGTCACCCAAAGCTTTGGCCAGTTTCGACTTCTTCTCCCTACAAATTCATGCGATAGTTCAACCAAGTCCTCTGACTGGGCCTTCACCCAGTCAGCAGCAGGGATGCCCTTCATCCTAGCTTGGAATGTGATGGGCTCATCAGTGGCCATGTCCTCCAGGCACAAGGTGTGTGTCTCTGCCCAGTTGGAGGCACCAACTCTGACCCCATCAAGGATGGCCTTCACAAGCCTTTCGGTCTGTCAATTCAGGGTGTCAGCCACACAGTTCTCTTTCCCCTTGACATATTCTAGTGAGAACCTGAATGATGCCAGTGCTCCCACCCATTGGTGTCCAGTCGCATCCAAGTTCGGAGTCAACATCACATACATCAATGGGTTGTTGTCAATCTGGACTGTGAATGGTTGATAGCTCAGGTATTCCTTGAATTTATCTGTCACATCCCACTGCAATGCCAAGAACTCCAATTTGTTGGAGTGGTAATTTCATTCAGATTGCCTTAACGACCTGCTGCCATAGGCAACCAGGTGCCACTGGCCTTTATCACCCTGCTGTGCCAGGTAAGCTCCCAGATCCTCCTTTGATGCATCAGTGTGCAAGAGAAAGGGTTGGTCAAACTGCAGCAGCTGAAGGACCAGTGAACAGTCCCATTTATCATATTAAATGTATGTTTGGTTCAGTGATACTTGGTATAGATCCACTACCCGAACATCAGCTCCCGTGGTATTGTATTTTGTTATCTTTGTCACTATGTGTCAGCACTATTAGTGTGTGCAGTACAGCATGTGCTGTGTTCTACCAATAGCAGCTCAGGTTGACTGAGATGCATAAGCACCTGAGTGCTGACCAATGAGTGCCTGGCTTAGCTTCATATAAAACCCAATGTAATTAGGGTTCAGTGTTCAGAACTTCACATTTTACTACTACTACATTTTGCTACGATGTTATATTGTGACTTTGTTTTGTATTTATTGAA
>JBCAUI010372182.1:0-14688 GCA_038406195.1 Haplosyllis anthogorgicola | reverse complement strand
GATTGAAAGTGTAAAACATTTGTTTCTCTCAATGCAAAACCCTAACCCCACCGCGAGAAGAGCAAACCTCGACATAAGTAATGGTAGTCGCAGCGTTACGAAGCACTCAACAAAACTCTTAATCAAATAAGGTACTGGTCAAAATAGAAACTTTCTCCACTCGTATTAGATACCATATTGTTACATGAAACTGATGCCTCTTTAAAGAAAATTATTTCCAACAATAGTGAAATTTGATATGTTTTTCTGGATTATAAATTACATAACCATGACAGCAAATGACAACAGCTAGCTATTGAGCTTGTCATATGGGACCAAAGTGTGCTGAACAATTATGTGCAGAACTAGTATTTTTGCTTTTATTTGGACGGTCTCCAAATTTGGACAAATGCTGTATGTGTGTGTTTTATTTCATCTCTATGAGCTTTAGAATTGTTGCAAACTGTACTACACATTCATACTAAAATAAAGTGAGTTTCCTCTATTGGTTTTATATTTGCTTTGGCATGATCGCAATTACACAGATGTCCAAATTCTGAAACAGACCATGTTTAGCTATCATTTTTATTCGGTGCATCTGTTTTCGAATTTATAAAGTAATTTTTCTTCTTCCTTTTTTAAACATGATTTTGTCCAAAAGAAACAGGTAGATTTCTATCCGTCCCGCAATGACAGTTATCAATAAGAAGATCTACACACTGTATAAGACCCACATGTGACCACAACTTAATACATATTGAATTCTGCCCATAAAAGGCAATAACCTTGACGAAGTTCAAGATTGAGGGCAAATCAAATTGCCACTTGCACCTTAAAATGTCACCAGGATACAAACACAAAGGAAAATATGTCATAAAATAAATTAAATTTTACAAATTATTGTAGCTACGTCTCCAACAATGGAAAAATGTTGCACCTCAAAACATAAATCTTAATCTCTTTCATGGATATTGCACCCAAATAACAAATATAAGCTATGTATGAAATATATGGCACATATTTGAACCTTCTACAAAGCTTTGACAAATGAACTTTCAGATGACCTGTAAAGACTAAAATCCTATGAATATCCCCCGGTTCTAAACCACTTGAACCTTACCTTCTCAGAACAAACGTTCATTATACTGTGGCCCTACCGGTAGAACACCTACTGAATGTTTATCATGTACGAAACATCACTCTTATTTACGTTTCTCCGACCCAACATCTCCATTTTCAAACATTTACACAATATTACCTCTTTTGTACTCAAATAAATACACTGAATTTACCATCAGCATGGCTTTTTTTTATTGAACTCTTTTTAAACTTTAATTAAGTGCGTACAGTGAGTGATAGAAGTGAGTGCAATCCCAGATCTGTCTGTCTGTCTGTCTGTCTGTTTCGCCGCTTTATCCTCCAGACCGACAAATAAGAGATATGGACGTTTTTCTTTAAAACGAACATTAAACGATGTAACAAGGCGACTGAAAGGGAAAGTTTCATTTTTACATTTTCTTTGTAGGGGATAATAGCATATTATGGTACCACATTGTGGGCTCCTATGATTAGCCAAGTGCTATAAAAAATAAGCTCTATTTCTGTTCCATGTTCCTCTCTTTTGAATAAACCTTTTGTGTAGCCATAAATTCTCACTGCTCAAGTTTGAATAAGAAATACTTTTAATTCAATAGAAATGGCAAAAAGGATTAGCCTCAAAGCATAACTTTTGGCCCATCTCCTTTGTCACTATTCTGTACATTATATGTGTTAAAATGTCACATTAGAAGAAAGTTTGGTAAATGCAGTTTTGATATTTTTTCTTTGGATATCATACATTTCATATTTTGCATTCACAAAGCAAAAGCTGAAGAAATCTCTAATTTCCACCCATCGTCTTTTACCAAAATATAAAGCAATAAATATTACAAATGTAAAATAACGGATGTATGAAACTTTAAAAGACTATTTTTCATGTGGATCCTATGTACTAAACGGTCTGTAACAAATCCTTACACAAATCCAAGCCTACGGTACAGCTTGAACTGGCTGAGTAAATTTGCTAAAATCATTAGACATCAAAATAATCTACCATTTGCAAAGGCCAACACTATCAAGCAATCAATTCTTATTGGGACCAATTCTTTTTCTGAAGTAATGGCCGCAGTTAATTAAATCACAGTGACATTTACCCATTTGGAAAGTGCCGTGGCTTGTCTATTGACATTCCGAAGATGCACTAATTCAATTATCCACGGTTGTGACCTCAAAATATGCAAATGACCATTCCCTTTGACAATGCATGCTTTGACAGCTGCATTTGTTCGATCCCTTTTCCTTTAATAAGTGACCTTTACCGTCATTGTTGAGTGACCCCGTCATATTGACAAGTGCAAATATGTGCTGGAAGCTTGCCCAAAATAAAGGGACGTGCATGCATTTATCTTGTCAAGATTGTGAGATGATTGAATGGCCAAAACACTGTCCTTTGACATGCATGCATGTTTGAAAGTGCGTAAAGGAATAAACGTATTTGATCAGCTAAATGAATGTGGTCACTAAAGCAAATTAAAAGTGTTCTTTTCTAGACAGATGAGAGAATGACGTGATAAAAGATGGGTTTTTTTTCATATTGATGCACACACCCTATATTTACAAATCACGCACACATTGAAATGTTTTGTCATTCCTCTTTAGCAACTTATTCCCAAAACGTTCAACGATTTGTCGTTACTTTCGGTTCAACTGAATGTTATTTTAGATTCAATTAATTACTCAACGTAAAATCTTTACCGAAACAAGGCCATTCCCCCGATTTTGACACTCGCAGAAGTGTTGCAGGAAAAACAGCTGATTAACATGAAGTGTTCCAGGAAAAACAGCTGATTAACATGAAGGCAGAAACACTTGAGACAAAATCGACTCGAAAACGATGAGCCATCCTTGTCTCGATGGGACTATTCTTTCTTCTACTTAACGCACTCCAATTGTTTGTAGCTAATTTCTTCGCAGAGTTTGAATCAAACAGTAGAACTGTTCAAAATACGGGAAAATTGTTAAAGGGGGGGGCATGTCTCTCTTTCTATTGCCCCCGCCCCCTTTTTAGGACAAAATCAACACTGCAAATTGATCGACTTGAGTATTGAAACAGACACCATTAGCCAAGTGCTTCCCTAAAACCAATCAATACATTTGTATCCCCTGTCATTTGCTCCAATCCCGTAGGAGCAGACTTTCGCAGGCTCATTGACCCAGTCCCATAGCTGCCTCTTTATGGCCTTCAATTACTCAGCTTCATTAATAACAAGCCAATTTATGACGAAGTTTATTAGTGTTTTGGTGTTACATGTTCTTCATTAACAACAAATCTTTTCCAATAAAACAGCTGAATGGAAACAATTTACTGTTTCTGTTAAATGATGTATTTCCGAACCCCCAACCCCTTAACTTTATGGGGTCATTCATGAACTGTTAATGGTCAAGAAAAAATGCTTTCTCCAGTTATCTGAAGTGAAACAAACAACGAAGGAAAAGGTCAAGTTTGTTTACAAACATACCATAAATGGAAATTGGATGGAGCTTTTGCACTTCGTAAAATTAGGTCATGTCATTGATATACAACTTTTATCAGGATGTTTACACTCAACACAACGTGATATCGAAAGAAAACATGACCAAAATGACAGGGTATTTAGCCTATGTCTCCGTCATCGTTTCTGTCTCTGTTACAGGTATTCAGTGCGGGTCATCCTTTTGCATTATGTGATGGTTTTTATGCACAACACCTTTGCACAAAAAAATAAGCCATTCATTGTATTTGTATATTCACCTACTTCACCCTAAATCATTGAAACTTACCCAATGGCTACTAACAGTTTCATATTTGAAGTATTTTATTTTCCCTCCTTTTGAGGTATTCAGGGCTGAATATTATCTATTTCCTTTGGAGAAATGATGCTTTGCTTGCTGGAGTTGTTTTAAATAAGTATGTATTTTAGTGTAATTTTCTATGATATCAAAGATGTCAAAAGGGTTTTGTGGAATGTGTACAGGTATGTCTGGTATGACATTTGCATGGTTTTATTTGAGCGCAGATGCAAGTTGTCAGGCACAGATACCACTTTTCTGTATCTGCATCATAGAAAACTTGCATCTGCACCACGAAAACTTGCATCTGCACCCGATAACAGGCACAGACGTTGATGGAGACAGAGGCTAAATGCGCACTTGACCAAAATTACATGTCATCAATGGGTGGTGGCAAAGACTTGCCAGCAATCAAAAACTCCATTACATTTCCGTATGGATCTACATGTATTTGTTTACATAACACATTCATGGTACCAAATGACACTGCACAGTAGTACATGCCCACATTGAACTTACTATTGATTAATGACTTACATTACATCTTTTAACATGGCATTGATTTTTGAGCTAATTATTTACAAGAACACCTATTTTTCTTCAATTTGTTTTTCTACGCTATTCTTGGTAACCATGCTTAGTATGGATCACAAAAAGTTTACAAAGGTTTGTTTTGGATTTTTTCCAGGAGGTCTGGCCAGTTATCCATTCAATATTATAACAACTTTTTGACAAAAAACAAAATAGCCAAAAGGAAAAGAATACACCATAATACACAAAGCAATAACTATATAGAGGCAACTGCCATTTTGATATCATGCTACATGGCACATAAAATACAGCTAGAAGATGCAAGAGTGCATTTGGCCCTAGGGGTCAGAGATAATTCAGAATTGTCTAAATCAACATGGGATTTAATGGTCCTTTGTGGGTTATTTCACACCATTTAATCAAGAGGCTTTTGTCATTTCTTGATAGCTTTTGCTCCTGGTCATTTACTCACTCAAATTGAATGAACAGTTTGGGTGTTTGAGCCCTTTACTTTACCAGAAGTTTGAAGAGGTTGAAAATGCCTTGCTGAGATTTTGTTATGGGCATAGTTGAACATGCTACAAGTGAGCTTTGGTTTCCTTAAATGTGCAGTCATGGAGCATATAATCTTATGTCTCACAGGAAAATATGGGTCAAAAGCACCAAAGCTATGTGTATGCATAGCTTTAGACATGTTTAACAAAAGGATTTCCCCATAATGACATTCACAAAGTCACAAAAGCCCTTAGAATGCACAAGAAGGTATTAAATCACATTTTCCAATTGGAATGCATGTCAATATGATGAGCTAGAGTTGATTTTTCTCGTGTGGAAATTCCACTGGAGACCTGATCTTCAAACAGTCTGGGACACTTAGGCCTACTACATGTTCACAGTGTTTACGAATTATTTTGACATCCTGATCTGCTAAATGTACATGCATGCTGATAAACATTACAAATCAAAAACATGACCTAGTTGTCTTCCAAATGTCAACAGAGTTGTCAAATTGTTGTTTGATTTCCCTTTTTGTATGTGACATTTATGGATCTTTTTTATACGCAAGTATGACTTTTACTTTCAGCAAATATAAACTGAAATGTGCCTTTACAAGAACATGTCTTCACAATCATTGCCTTACGTCTGTATGACTATCGCCTGTATGCGAACAAATTTTATATGGCTGAAGGCCTGAGGTTTTTCTTGAAGCATTTCTAAATTTGTTAAAAATAGAAAACAAAGGAAACAACTAAAAACTTTAAGGTTTTTTTTCACTTTTCCTATTTCTACTGTGTATTTTAATTCTGTAAGAAAAAGTGATACCAATAGCATATTAATGACTTTTAATTGTAAATGAGATCATAATTTTTTACAATTGTTAATGTATACGTCTGTTTAGTAAAAAAACCCCATATTATGCGTCTTAATTTTTTCGCAGCTTCCATTACACCATCTGGGAGCATTCCGATTCCAGGGGTCCAGAAGTAAATGAAAATTGAGACGCAAATATTATTCTCCATGTCCACATGACAACAAACCGTAAAACACAACAAATATCTTATATCACAACTTACAAATGTGACAGATCAACATTAACTATTTTACGGCTTATTTGTATAAAACATTTTAAATGTATCTCAGTAGGCATGCAAAGTTATACTTATCCATCACTTGTACGATTTGGATGAATATGTTGCAGCAGTTTATTATTTACTTTAAAGTTTCAAAAAGTTTACTGATATACATAACTGCTGGATGTGAAACACCGACGCACTGAACAATTAGAATGACACAGCTGTCAAAGATAAATACAAATACAGCTAATCAACTCGTCCTGTTATCTATTTTTAGAACACTTCATGTCTTTCTCAGGCTGATCTGGAAGTACATGCATCCATGTGTCCATGTGTACACGAAGGATAAACAATTCAGACTTAAGTAATTGCCGTTCTCTGTTGGGGGGGGGGGCGCCCCTAAAACGGCAGAAATTTCCTTTAGTTCCTTTTGGTTTTGGAAAAAATTTAGGATGCACCCTACATCCACCTTGAATAGCCGCCCTAAAGAGAAATCCTGGATCCGCCCCTGAATTGGCTGGCGTAATGAATTCGATTCAACTCAACTACCACTTTCACTTTTTCACAAGTAGTACACAACTAGAATAATTATTCTCCATTTCATACCGCAAGTTTTGTGCATTTTTGTGTTATTTGTATTATAAATTAAGTTATGTCAATTCATGTGTGGTTACCATGAAAGGTCAACTGGGGTCACCAGATTATATTGACCGTGAACATGGAATTCCATTTCTTTGTGTAATAATCATAGAATTAACTATTATTTGCAACGGTGCACGACTCTTGGGCGAAACGCTGTTTGTCAAAAGAGTCTTCGTACATGGACACTATGTAGACAGGCAGTATGTTGACAAGACAGTTTGAAGAAACCCTTTTAGTAAAAAATTTAATTTTGGTAGAAAACCTTTCAATAGAAAATAATTATTAAAAATTTACATGGTATTGACAATTATATTGCTGCAGATAAATTTTTTGCTTTACAAAATTACCTCATAACTACAGGTATCCATTGAAATGGGTTATTTTAAGTATCCATCCATCACTTGTTCGAAAATAATTTGAGGTTTTCATTGGGAATATGATTTGTGACTCGAACAAAACTTTATGTCATTAGCTAGGCCCCTCAAGATCCAAAGCTTGAAAGTTGAGAGAAGAATTGAGAATAAATCTAAAGTAATTTTTCAAATGGGTCTCTACCAAAGTTTATTTTGCAATATGGAGTGTCAACATACTGTCTGGAGTCGTAATGGCAACTCTACCATGGGTCCCGTCGCCACAGAGAGTTTCGCCCAACAGTTGTAGACCCCCGAAATAGTATCTATGAATTTTACACTCAAGTAACTAAATATACACATTAGGTGCTGCCCTTTGTCCCTTGTCAGAGCAAGTTAGATGAGATCAATAATAGACTATTGGATTACTGGTACATTAATATTGAATTGTGCGCATAGAAATGTATGACCCTTCTTTAAAATACCAAACTTTCTCAATTTGTAATGGCTCATTCACAATGACCGGTATGTAATTGTCAATTTCTAAATATAATTATTTTTGAAATTCAAGAAGATCTGGAAGGACATTTTGATTTAAAGGTATCAGGAAAAAATTTCATCACTGAATACTTTCACAAAAGTGCATGGCAATAGGTCTATTGGGGAAGGACTATCGAACATGCCTATGTTTTTTGTCTGCATGCTTGCTAATTATAAGAATTATTACTGAAACATTGTCTTTTTGAAATCTTAAAATTGAAGGATACTTTGCATTCCAAAAAACTCGCTTATCAGCACAATGACATGAACATCAAATTAATAATCAAACATGGGGATGTTTGTCAGGCACCAGTCTTGTCACTGGTTTCGTATATCACGCAATACACAATTCCCACACTTCCGTACTTTTTACCCACTTGAAATTTGAAACTGTATCTCAGGCACGAAATCTGACCTGTGAACCTCCAATTTCAATTAACTACCATCACACCACTAATTACCCCCAGTCCCTATTAGGCTTTGAATTAAGTTACAAAAACATCAATTCCCGAGGGCAGCGTTGTAAGACCTCAAGAGAAACTTTCCTTGGGAAAACTCCAAACACAATTTCTTAGTCTTCTGTGTAAATGGCCAAAGCTGTGGTAGGTGTTCACTCAAGTGTAAAATTGTGTGATTTGCTGGTTTTAAAGGTTAAGGTTGTGTGGTTACATCTCTCTCCACGGGACACTCTCAGTCAAAGCACCACTGACAGTCAGGCAGTTAACATACCATCATAGATATAACATGGTCATGTTATGACATTGGACAGACATAAAACAGCAGGTTCCCAATACAACCACAACCATTTATGGTTAGGCATACAAAGTGGTAGGATCAACAACAGGATCCATTTATTGAATTTGTGTTTGGACATATATGAGAATAACATAAAGGACTTTTTATATTGGTTGGAATATTAGAAACCGAAAAAAGTCGTTAACGCTATTTTTCAATCAACGGTTCTATTACAGAAGAGGATATCAGGTGATTGGTATTTGCATTACACACAACAATCACCTACAGTGATTTAAGCACAAATGTTGAAAGGAACTTAACAATCCAGGTAATTAAACTAAATTGCTCAAATTGGGTTGTGTGTATGTTGACTATTAAATCATAGTCAGCAGTTGTCAGTTTACAAATTTAAAAAAGAAAGACATCGGAGGAACCAAAATGGATTTACGTTACTGGGATGATGCTAATGTGAACAAATATCAACACAAACTCCACAGCAGCAACAGTAGCGGAGAAATGTGGAGAGGAGATAGATGCTACTACCACGGCTCTCGAGAAATGTTGAGTGATGATCCTAGAGAAAGGAGTGGACCTTACAGCAGTAACAGTAGCGGAGAGTTATGGAAAGACAGAGAGATGCTTGTAGAAGATCTAGATGAAGTCAGTCCAATCAAGAAAAGAGGAGTACCCTATTTAGAAATGAGAGAGAAGGGACTCACCGGATCTATGGAGTCGACACTCAACAGAAATATGTATCAGGCTTACCATGGTGAGTTATGAAAGTTGTTTCACATATCAACCTGAGACTTTCATGCAAAATGATTCGTTAACTTCTACTTTAGGATTGTACTTAATACCTTTCAAAACCTATTTTGCTGGCTGTGTGTTAGAAGATTCATTGTAAATTCATATATAAAAGTCCACTTTTAGAGACTGTGTAACTTAATGTTCCACTGTTAAACATCAGCCTTGAGTTTCGCTTAATCTTTTTGTGGTGCTCTTTTTTGGCCCTTATGGATACAGACATATCAAATATCGTTGATAAGTGTTTTGTAAGAAAAAACTCTTGAAACATCTTGTTACAGGAGTTTAAATTTGCTTCATTTGCTCGTGAGTTCTAATCAACCTCTTTGTTAAGGTATACAATATCTTCATCACACAAGCTTGAAATTCACTTGGCAACACGTATGGACTGTCAAGTTCGGATATGTAGCAGAACATTAAGATAAAGTTCAAAGAAACTTTACCTGTGAAAGTTTTAGTGGGGTATTGTTCCTTGAAACAGTTGAACCTCAAGGATGAGCAAGGTACCTTGGGCTACTTATAAATGGCACTTGTCACGCTCGGTCTTTATGTTGGAATATAGCGGACAACCATATATCACCAGGTTTAAAAATCAATTTTCAGTACTTTCGGTACATTAATTTGAAGCAATTTCTTTACACATCATAAATGACAGGGGAAATAGCGAGATAGTACCTTGGGAGATGTTTGTGCAAAATAAAAATATTGCCGAAGGATACTGTGCTTGATTTGCATGAATATTATTCATATTGATGCATGTTTAATTAATATTAATAAGTTCTTTTGACGAAAAATGTCTAGGCAAAATTAAAATGCACGGACCAAGGAAAATATTTTTTTGAAACAGTACTGCACCATTGTACAGTCCAGGCAGTATGTACCAACTATGATAATATCTGTTCAAGCGAACCCCCTGTTCAAATATTATTTTTGTAATTTACAGGTCAATTAAAAATAGCAGTATACAAAAATTGTGGACTTCTGACAGTACACAGTAAGTATTCATACCTTAATTACTTTAATTAAACCTATCTAGTAGATAACCACTTGCTTAATTACATTTGCCTCAAAACAATGAGCTGTAGAAAACAATGTTACTGAAACCATCCCATCGGTCATCTCACAAATACACATCCATCATCCCAAATGCAAATTTAATAACCTATAATGAACCACAAAGAAAATATTGATAGAGCTTAAAAAACTACCAGAATATGCGTCACTGTTTGGGGAGAGGAAATTGACATTTAAGTGTTGTACCGTACGCATCTCATTACAAATATTCATAAATAATTGCATTCACCACATGGCAGTTGAAACTTACCAAGTGTACCTCAGATACTCGCTAGATTTAACCACAATTTTGCCACCTGTTTAAATTTGTGTAATGATACGAAATCATGCAAAAATCATGTTCCATCGTACTGGAAAACATAAAGATTCAAATCTGTTACTTTTTTGCGCCCCGAAGAGTTCAAAGCAGATTTGAAAAACGCGCGATGCTCATAGTGATTACCTAAAGCAGTTTTATCAAACTGAGATCGTAACTTTTTGCATAATGGGTTCAGTCCATTTAAATACTTTTTTGATATCAAGCTTCTGGTAACTTCAGAAATGTTCGCTCTTTGTAGTTTTTGTAAACTTTGCAGATTCCTACGGTGAAAATCCATAAGTCGATGGCTCTGAAAGATTAGCCGAAATATGGCTTTCTGTGATCTTCAGCTTAAGATTGTTATCGAAAAGTGTGTTTCCAATTAAAATTTATGTTCTTTCATTACTTATGTTGCAAATACACATTGAGAGAGACCATTATACTGCAATTTTCAGACTACGGTAGCCTATGTAGCTTAAGAAAAAAAATGTTTCCAATTACAAAGGGATAAGTATTTTATTCTTTTAACTTACAGTAATCCAAGCCAGGCATTTGTCATCGCCACTAGGAGCTCCATGTTGTGCCTACGTTCGGGTAAGTTTCTAAGCCTAGATCCTTTTTTGTAAATACATATTATACTTGTAAGTAAAAGAAAATTTACATGCATCATAGTTTTGATACTTTAAATAATAGAACCTGTATAATAAACAAGGTGTAACTCTCATGACACGCAAATTTTACATGAAAACATTCTGTATTTAATGAAAGTCAGCGAAAACGGAAGAAAACATCTTTCGATCATATTTAACTTATCTGTGTACGAATGTTTCAAATCTATTTGGATTTAAAATACAAACAATTTTTCTTGATTGTCTTTGTTTCAATAAAATGAACATATATATTTAAGGTCTTTGTCCCATCTGTGCACAATTTTCCCACATGAAGACCCTTCAGTTTAGGAACAGAGTTCTTCAAGTGTACTTCACACTTGAAATAATATAATCAATTGCTTTGATGATATTTGTCTTTGTATATTGCCATTCATATGCGCATTTTGCTATTTTACGTATGCCATCTGGCCAAATGTTATAATTGTTTGATCAAGCAAACATTTATTGCATATTGTGTTTGGCAAACTTATCATAAGTAACGATTTCCCTCAAACCATGGCAATTGCCCTAAATAAATAAAACTAGTGCCTTGATATGATACCTGTAAAGGCCATTTGTACACATGAATAAAACTGGTTAAGTAAACATGTGAAATATGGCATGAAAATATCAACAACTAAAAGTGTTTGGCATGAGGCCATGCATGCAAAAGTGTTTGGCATGAGGCCATGCATAATGAATCAACCTAACTTAATTTGGAAATATTGGCGATGGTTGCTGAAAGCATAATTTTGCATAGACAACAGACAACTATCTTTTCTTTCATAATTATACCATCTTTTTTAGAATATGATAAGCTGATTTCTTGCCTTAATGCCACGAATCTATGCATTCTCCATTTCCTTGGCAGGTTTCTGTAGCGCCAGACACGCAAAAGAGAACAAAATGTAAAACCAAAGTTGTGTCGGACACAGACTACCCTACATTTGATGAAAAGTTCTCTTTGTAAGTATCTACTTATGCGTTGCATGCAACTATTGGAATACATTAATAAAAGTGTAAAAATAATGAGCCTTTAATGATAAATCTGCATCAAATACTAAAGAAAACGGTTTTGTTGTACGTTGATTCACTGACACTTATATAAATTTTTGACACCATGTTCGACTTCACAATACTATTGGACAATAATAATTTGTAAAAAGTAATAACTTGTTCCTGAACAAGATAAGATCTCGATATTTTTAAATTAAATTTTCGTTTTATTTCAGCGAATTGTTAGAAGAGGACATAAAGAAACGATTGTTGATATCAGTTTGGAATAAGTACTCTGACGGAAGAAGTGATTTTCTTGGGTGCACTTCATTCGGCATCAGACACTTAGATAATAAACATAAGGTAAGCGTTATTCTGTAAAACTATGTGACAAGATATTTCATTATTTGTGCGCACAATAGGCTTCTTTCATGTGAATTACAAATCCTCATATATTGAATAGCTGGCTATAATTAATCTGACAAAAGTTATGAAAAGTATTCTTTTCTTTTCAGACTATAGAAGGCTGGTACTTCCTTTTATCTGAAGCGCTTGGTAGAAATAAACATTTAAAAGTTTCTTCAAATGAAGCTAAAACACAAGCAAAGCAGACAAAAGCGAACAATCCAGAGACGAGAAAACCATGTCTCTACACCAGTACACCAAGAGTGAAAGGTGCGAGAGAAGCATCTATTCCCAATCCAAAGAATTCAGATGATACTATGCCCAGTCTCCTATCGCTCAACATGTTACAATCGAGTTACAACAGTGACACCATAGATCCAAGTCAACTAAGGATGAGCATGTTGAATTCCACTTGTAAGCCGAAGGATTTGGATATTATCCTTGGAAAGAAAGTTCCCAATAAGGTAGGATTGTTAAACCAGTAACCATGTGTCTTGTTGACAACCACAAGAAGTAATCATGAACAGAAAGAACAAGAACCGAAATAAATAATCCTGGGAAATATTTGTTGAAAACGTTTGTCGTTGACATTTTTCTTATTCCTTTTACATTGTTTTCCAGATAATTATTCAGAGAGGTTCAGACGGAGGCTATGGCTTTTCGGTAACAGGAACAGTACCAGTTACGGTGTCCACTGTACAGCCAAGTAAGTATACTGACCTTGTTAGTTGATTTAGTTTGTAATTATTTGTCTCAATCAACGGAAATTTCTCCTTCGAGCCTTGTATTGTTAGAATGTTAACATATCATTTTGTCCATTTCAGACGGCCCAGCAGTCGAAGCGGGACTAAGAGAAGATGACGTTATTGAGAAGGTGAACGGAAAAGATGTGCAATTCTCGTCAGCTGATGTTGTGGCATCTACCATCAGGTACTTTACACAGCTTGTAATAGCAGATAACCGACAGACAACTTGAATAATAACTGTAATAGTAGTCAAAATAATAACTGTAATAGTAGTCGAAATTTGCCTATTAAACTGGAATGTAAAATCATTTGCCCAACTGTATGAAACAGTACTTTCAACATCAGTTTCATCTTATTTCAATTCCCATTTCAGACATTCATCCAATTGCATAATTCTGGAGGTTAGAAGAAGGACTAAGCCCTGGACTGTCTGGAGACCTCCTACATTATCCGAGATACCAGAATATATTACCACCAGATGTCCTTCTCCAACATCTCTCTCTTGTGATCTGATATCTGGGATATGCTCTTTCGGAAAACAAAAGAAGGCACAAAAGTCATAAAATCATTGGACAGAGACTTCAGAGTATTCAACATGGTCCTATGTTTCGATAAAATTATGACAAATTCTTAGTGAAGTGATCATTGCCTTCTTCCAAATACACTGGTGCTAATAATGGTGCTACAGACTAAAGAAGAAACATTCTTCTAACAATAAATCAGTGATGGACATTCAAGTCATTCTCTTTCGTGAACATAGCCAATAGATAGTAATGTAGTAGAACTGATCGTATTACTGCCAAAATGTATTATTTATTACTTTAAATTATAGTAGAACTGTACATTTTCTAGTCACTTTTTTGTTTTTAAAATAAAGTTACACCGTTTTCAAAGATACAAACGTTGCTTCATTTTCACTTGAGTTTTCTCTGCAGAAGAGATATTTTGTTTCTTGAAGGTGTGTTTACCTCATCACAGGTGCTTTTTGAACAGTTGAAAAAACCTTGTCACAGGTGGTGTTTATTGACTTAAAAGGACATTCCTGTACATAAGCGTGTACCAACAGAAATAACCAGGATTATTATCAGTAATTTAAGCCTTAATTAAAGCGTGAGTGGACAAGAGGATGATTGGTGCCCTTGAGGATGGGTGGTCATCACTTTCAATAGATGATGCAGGCTGCGTTTTGTTTGATTAGGGACCAGTACAATACATTCGTCTATGTTTCTATATTAAAAATACATGCATCAAACGGGGTCTTCAACTTAAATGCTGAAGGTGCCATGGAATCATCGAAAGTTAGCTAAATGTTTTATTGCCCTGAATTACTTTCATAAAAAGTTTATTCAATCGCAGTTTTACTGAAATCATAAAAAAATATAAGTTGTGAACCAAGCAAGAAGAAACCGAATGCAAACAATAAAAATAGGTCCAGATGGACCTGAGCTCATTTGGCATTATCATAAAACTAAGACAATGTAGGTTACAATATCACAT
>JBCAUI010372181.1:0-28334 GCA_038406195.1 Haplosyllis anthogorgicola | reverse complement strand
TGCTTTTACTCTTTGTCAATTCTCAATTGCTTATGATTCGCATTATTTATTGTAGCACTGCCCATGCAAATTGCTACCTCAGCTGTTATTGAAACGATATTAACTGTGATATTGTGATACCCTAAGATAATCTAAAGTTGTGAAAAGGTGCTGTAATTACAGTTTGTAACACACGGAGACTGGGCATGATCTATGATCGCACAGTGTGCGATATTTTCCTTTGCCTAATCATCTGAATCAACCGATGCCAGGCACCAATCTCAGAAGCGACTTCTTGCTTATACATCATCCACACTTCAATTGAAATGGGACGTAACCTTCTGAAGCCTTCCTTAAATGAACTGTCTGATTTATTTCTGCTGGTTCACTGTCCTCCGTGTTGGAATATGGAATAACAAATCCTGGTTTCTAAAAGCAGGTTGCATTATGCGTCACAATATTACACATAGTCATCGCATTCCAACTGAGATGTTCAAAGCATGCTCCGGATGCACGCGCATAAAACAACTAATCTAAATGCATGGTATTATTACAGGATACACTCTTTACCTTTGCGCCTATAGCTTTTAATTATCTTAAAATGCATTTTCTAAACCCTGTGTGTTCTTAGGCGGTGGAGTTGGAGCACACAAAACATCCCAACCTGAAGCCATCTTCCCATTAAGGAATTAAGGCACTTCCTAACTCAATCGACGAACCTAGATTAAATAAAGTGATGTTGCATGTTTCAAATCAAACACAGCTGCAAGTTTCCTTTCTTTAGCCTCAAGTCACAATGTTTAAGAAGTACAATGGCAAACTAACCAACTGAACAAATCGTTGCCTGAAATCACAAACAGTCAGGTCATTCCTCCAATGCCGCTTGTAACGAATGTTATTGTGTTGTTTCCAGAAGTACTTTGGTTACTTGCTAAATGTTTCTTTGCATGAAAAACACCGAGTGAGTATTCGATCAATTTCGGTCTCATGTTGATGTATTCTTTTTATTAGAATAATACCACGTATAGGTGGGATTAATGGATCGACTTCGGCATTTGTTATTACAGTTTGGTAGATTGGAGTGAGCAGTGAAGAGCAGTGAGCAAGAGGGCAACTCTGAACCTTGACTTTTTAGCAAAGTGCTTGAAGAGGAATTTGGCGGATCCCATGAAGGCATGATTTGTACACTAAGGCTTCCTGTAGGTTAAATGATTCCAGAAGTGATACTAACAGCTTAACTAACCAGCCTCTCAGTACCAAGTCGTATCCCTCGCTATGGACATCATTTTATACACCAAATACGTATATGTCTTTCTGTCCCCTCACTGTAGGTATGAAGGATGCAAGTTGTAGTCTTAAGATGTTCCGGAAGGGTATTAGGTACTCGACATACAATGTTCATGTCCCTCTTGTCTCTCTTTCACTTTAATTTCCTGTCTTCCTCTAAGCAGATGTTAAACAAGGATGAATTACTAACTGTAGACAAGCTGCTGAAACACGTCTATAGCAAACAAGCTGACCATTGGAAGGAAGGATTACTTGTGTAATTTCTCAGGTGCTCCTTAGCTGTACAAGACCAGCTGTTAACACTTCCTGTGGGCAATACTCACATGTTCCAGGAAGAGATGTTTAATCCGAGTACACTTAAATTTAATTGGTATGTAAAACGTATCTGCCTTGAGATAACCTGGATGAAAATCACTGAAACTTTAGTGTGTACGTTTCAAGGAACACAGGATGTACTCTCTGAACAGTCCCCATGCAGTTCTATTTGTATGACTTCATACACATGTTCAGTACATGGAATTCGTATCAGAAGTTAAATAATAGCGCATCAAAAGCACGGCGTGAAATTCTTTCGTTCTCTCATTTGTTCTCTTCGTTTCCAAAATGATACGATTTCAGTGTCGGACATTGAATTGGAGGAAGAATCATTTGTGGCCACACACAATATCAATATAGCTTTGTATGGTTAAGTATTTCTAATATTTTTGAAAGTTGTTGCTTCACCTGTATTCGCTGGAATGACAGTTACCCACACACTTTCTCCAAGTTAACTCCGTGGATCGTGCCACCTGTATTGGGGATTGTGTTTCCATCCTGTACATACATAGAAATTACGGGTATCCATCGTAACGGTGAGGATTATTAACAGTGTGTATTTCACTGAATGAAATGAATAACAATTCTGAGGAGGATTCTGTCTACTATGCGGCAGGTGTGCCTGATTGGTTATCATCTCGTTCTTTCTCCGACACTTAACCCAGTTGAGACCTGGTACATAAAGCTGCTAATTCTAGAAGTCATCTTTAGTCGGTTGTTTACATATCTATGAAGGCTCTTGACTGAGATTTCAGTATAGATACTCAATGGTTGTATGAGGACGGCCATTGCTTGCATCCAGACTGCACACTAAACCATTAGAGAGAGAGATAAAACATGTATTGTTGGTTTCGTTCTGTTCGTTGAATTCACCACGAAGTTTATGTTATCTTCATTGTCATTGGTACTTAATATATTCACCAATTCAACGAGTCCGATATGAGAAAATCAGAAGTGGTATGGTTCAGCTTCAGGTCAAATCAAAGGGCTAGCAATTCCTGAAATATTGAAGCCAATTGAACAGAAAATGCCGTCAGCACATTCGAAGTTCACTCCATATTTTCATCACTACTTCCACAAGTTCATGTTTACAGAGATGTTCTTGGAGACAACAGTGTTGTCCCATTTCTGAACTCGAATCTTATGACATAAGATATTAAGCTTTAACCCATTTGACTTGACCTGCACGCACTGTTGAGCCCAAATTTGTAACAAAGTATCAATTTATTTCTAAATCCTCCTGAATCCACAAGCCTTCGACTTAATTGATTCGATGCGTTTGACAGTGAATGTCCAGGACTTATTGAAGGAACAAATAGAAATTGAAAACTTTAAAAGTCTGCAAAAATAAACACAATGTAGTTTTATTTGCTTGTTATTGGCTTCTGCTTTTCAGTGGAATTAAATTGAATGTCCCCATAGTTACTTTAATTGCTTCAGCATTTTCTGAAGCTCAAATGATCAAAAACCTGTATTTGGGAATTAAATGGAACTTACACATCAGTTTATTGCCTAAACTATAAAAGTTAGTTTTTTCCGTCATTACATCCACACCACGTACATAGGACTGTACTGAGTTTAATAATTTCAGGAAATTGTTTGCAATTATTTCTTCCAAGCATTTTGTACTTTGCTGGTCTTCATAGCTTTCAATATCATATGAAACTCGTGAATTTCGTGGTGGAGGAGTCTCAAAGAATTTGAAGTATAATACAAATGAAGGGTCCATGATACCCTAATAAAATCTACTATCTTCACATTTGCCGATTTGTAAAGCACAATAACGAAACCTTGTCGGTATGTGAAGTGTGTTGCCACAGTCCTTCAAAATGTGCGATATTCTACTTGACAATACGACCATGCTCTCATAACTAATATTGGCATTCCAGTTGAGTTTACAGTTGATTGGATTGTTAAGCCGTGGGGAGGTTCTCGTTATTACCATGAATCCAGTCACTTCAGGCGCTGATTAGTACCTTTATTTTTCAAAGGTTGTGTTGGAAAATGACAAAGTCAATTTTACGAATTCTGAAGTACAGCCAGCTTCAATTCCATTCCTTTTATAAGTTACCCTGCTTTACGAATATTTTTAAAAAGGGTTGGCTATTCTATTTACTTTTCAAAACGTTTCCTACATTTGTAAAACAAAATTTGGATGTCAAATCAATGAGCCTAGTATAAGGAGCGAAGCAGGATCATTGGTCAAATTATGCTTTAATTTTCTCATCCTGTGTGCAAGATCAATTGTCTCAAATATATGCCGACAGAGGTTACATTTTGCAGTGTATTACTCATTTCATGCTGACCACTTTGCACGCAAGAAGAGAAAATAAATGGTTGGTTAATGAATTGCAGTGGACTGTATAATTGTGCATTTTTTGTCTTCCTAAGCTTGCGAGAGCAGGTATGATGCCCAGGTACTTAATATGTATTCGTTTAAACACATGTTTAATAAAAAATATTGGTCTGTTTTTTAACTCTCGGGGCGAGTATAGCAGAAGTGCAATTCAATGGGCAATAGTAAAACCTACAATTATTACTTGCATCTACTATACATCAATAGCATAGTATTCTAAGCTAATATTGACAAAATGGCAAAACCTCAAATGGGAAAGGTAACGTAGAATTGCATTGCGTGCCATTTCACCAGCTTTTATTCGCAATGTACTTAGTTCCATGGATAACCTTTGGTGAGGTATGGATGATAAGAGATTTCATCATAAATATTTTACCAAACAGCAGAGCATCTCTGACATATGTTCAGGTTATTAATAATTAATGTGGAAATTTGTAAACAAAGTTAATGCAGGATGTAGATGTATGCGATGACATTAAAATGGACTTCTGAAATAAATGAATTATTTATCTCTGTGGCTACAGTGAAGGAACAAAGAACAAAAAATATTTTTCAAATAAATAAAAAGGCTCCTGTTGAAGGACTTAACGTCTGATTGACAGTTGTTGTGAAGTACTCATCATAATAAGGAAAGGTCATGCCTCAAGCACTGACTGAAACCGGCAAGAATAATAATCTAATTTCTCTTGTTTGTTGACCAGTGTGAGGCACACCTGTCTACGTAATTGGAAACTCAAGCAAATTTTGAACATTTGTTCTGTGGGTTTCCGTGATTTTTTTAAGTCGAACAGCGAATCTCCTTTTGCAACATAAAAATACAGATGGAATGACATTTTTGCAATGATAAACATTTTTCCACTTCCAAATAATGATAATTATTGCTCTATTACAAGCTGTTATAATGTATACTGTAGACCTTTGAATAATGGTATCATTTCGAAAAACTGCAATGAGGTGAATGATATATATTTCAACTTCCTACAGAATTATCAGGACACTTTTTCCTCGTTCATGTAAATGCAGGTGAAAGATATTACACATAAAATAAGACTTCTTTAATTGGCAAGTTTTCGTATTGATCTTTCCACAAGCAAAAACTTTTTACATTATCTGCATACAACTTGGATGGGAAATAAAGATCAGAACTCTTGATTTTCCTCGTCTGTTATTACGAATTCTCCAGTCCGGAAGCTCGAGAACCGGATCTCCATTACCAGTGAGATACTTCCAAAATCATTCGGTATGCAAATACAAATTATAACAAATATCTTTGCAGGAAATTCTGTACGTCAGAGAGCAAGTTCTAATTTGTTTCAAACGTGTAAAAGTCAAAAGTAATCTAAGGTAAGAAACTTTCTTGGTTTCTTGTCTTTCCTTCCAAAGTGCAAAATGTCAAAAGCACGATTACTCTTTGGGGTAAAAGAAAAAACATATTGTGGTAATTATTGTGGGTTTGCTCATATGTAAATATTATCTTGATGAGCAGGTTGTGTCAATTTGCAAGGAAACAAGAGTTGATGAAGTAACGTGTAAGCTAAGAGTTACCTTTTACTTGTTTATATGCAATTACTCCACATCCTGTCGGTTTCTTCACAGTATAACTAAATGCTAACCTCCGCAATACAAATATTCCCACGTACAACTGTAGACAGTCTATCAACACTATTAGTATTACGAAAAAATACAATTTGTTGGAGAAAAGATTTTATCTCTTACGGAACTCGGGCGGAATATTTTGGAATGGCACACAAGCCTTTCGCACCATTCCATCATGCTACCTGTCCACGTTTTCTGATTTTCCAGTGGACGGACAATGTAACGCAGAGAAATAACATTGGCCAAATAGTCGCTATCAATTAGAAACTCAATTTGTATCTTTATTTTTAAGTTAGTATTTAGACTTTCTGAGTTAATTGCCTCAAGGTTTTGTCAAAGGTCAACTAATTGCCTCATACCTAAGTCAATGAGGTAATAAACCTTGTTGGGCTAATTCATCATTCAATTGTGACTTTATCATTTTGGGGCAAAGGATTTACAAAGACTATTGAGATAATAATTTCAGAAGAAAGCTGACATAATCACGCCGTAATGCTTTATGTAATCGGGTGGCCAAATAGTTAAGAGATCAGATACGCCCATCGGATTACATTTTGGAATGTACTATCTTATTTTTGGTATTTGAAAAGGTCAACTACTTCGGGGATGAATGATGTACGTTACATTATATTCTCAAGCCTAGAAGTCAGCTTAGTTTATTGCTGTAACGTCTGCTCAAATCTCTCACATTAATGTAGATTACACAACGAAAAAATCTGTAATGCAAAATTGTATTCTCTGTTCATTATGAAAGGTCCTAAAATGATTAAATTAAGAAAATCATAATAAATAAGTTCACGTTCCATGTCTGGTACTCAATATGACCGTTTCACCCTTCACCAATATCATATCGAAATAAGAAGCAAATAGAAGAAACATTGTTGTAAATGTCACAGAAATTGATTCTGTTCATTCAAACATGACTGTCGGTAAAATAAATTTGTGGACAGCCTATAAAATTTCCTGTGCAATACGCCTGTGCTATGATATTCATTGAGAGAAAATCAGAAGTAATTTTCTGGGGTCAGCAAAATAAATATTATTCCTGCTTGCAAATGGATATTGTTCATAGACCCCAGGGCTCAATTTCCCGTGCTTTATTGATACTTCAAGTTTGCATTTATTCTTTATGTGCAAAAGGTTTAAGCACAAACAGCATTGACATTAAAAGGGAACAATTACCGGGTAGCTGATTGAATTGTAGCGAATACTTTATTGTCGTAAAATTGGGTTTTCAGTTTTTTGGCCAAATCTTTAATTGGCAAAAGAAAAAGCAATTGAAATAGTCCAATTAATCGACCAACTGATTATAAAAACACATGATGACTCAGTTTTAAGTCATGTGATTTAATACAAGTTTAACCGACGTTTCGTATGATGTCACAACTCCATGTACTCTTGCATATATACGAACTCAGGTTAAGCTCCTGTTCTGTTTTCTGTTCTGTTGATGACAGTTCGTACTTCATGCATCTCTAACGTGCACATTTTATATGTCCAATTCCAACAAGGACTAGCCTTGGGCCACCTATTACGAATAGTAAGAACATAGGGTTTAAACTCTCCTGTCCCATTGAACTACGTGTCTGGTATTTGGTTTATCATTAAGAATCGGGTTAGAAGGACAATACATTCAGCCTGAGGTACCTGGCATGCCCTCTTTATGTCTCTCTTTCCTTATAAGTATAGGCTATGAAACAAGTCCCCTCTCTCCCCACACCATCATGAATGCAATTCTACTTTTGATGTTGTGTGATGTGTATTTGCTTTTAGGCTTCCTTACTAGATAGTATGTACTCTGCGAACTAAGACTCCTATAATTAATAGCATGGCTTTTACTCTTATTATCATAAGACGGAGGTAAAGAAGGTGGCAGGTAGTACTATATAAAATGCACTTTCAAAAGAGATTTAAAGATGTTGCGATTTTTTTCATACAAAAAGACACACGTGTGTGAATTATGTATCGATCACTTTCTAAATATAACAAAATTGTATAACAAAGAAAACAGTCTATTTTAGTGGTATTACTTTATTTCATACATTATATTAATGTTCATCAGCTTGCACGCTCCTTGGATTCGTAACGTTTATTACATATTTCACATTGCTCATGTTACATTTTCAAAGTTGACTTTTGTGATTCATTTTATTGTCGTAAAGCAGGAAAACATATTTTCGTTCATTTCAAATTGCACCTTTTTATAAATGACATCATGACTTGTGTGAGTGTATGACGTAACAAATGAACAAGTGTTGAAAATGTAACATTCGACAACAATAATTGAGGATATTTTATATCCATGTTTTTTGTTCGTAATTATTAGGACTAGATAAAACATATCGACATGTATAGTTGCAAGTTACACGGAGGAAGGACTTACTTATGGTACAGCAGTTTTACCAATTAACATTAGACGTAATTGCTCAATTATTTAGAAAGCCTACAACATTGTATTATTTGGGTGTAACTAGCAATTATACATGTTATGTAGTTATACATATACACTCATGCCTAGTAATGCATAAAGATCACCACCTGCAGCTAATACATTTATATGTATAACACAATACAATATACAAATTAAGTTCACTATCAAACAGGACAGTTCAATATAATAATAAATAAAGACTTTCACTTGGAATATACATGTACAAAAAATATGTGCCACTTGTGGCGAATTGTTGGCACATAAACTTCAAACTATGTTACAAAATGTACAGCCCTCGATTTATAAATGTATGATTTCACCTATATGGTACAAGCATCACATCAATGCGCATGCAGTCTAAGGTTTTCCACTCGGAATCTGAAACATGGTATAGACTACTAATTTTATTCCGAACACAATGTTGGTACATACAAAAATATTTAAATTTCAGGACTAAACCTGGCTATTTGTCGTATGATAAAAGCCAAAAGTGAAAAAAGCTGACATTGAAAACTTTTATTAAGGTGCTAAGGTACAACATTAGAATATTGTGTATGTAAAATTGACTAAGGCAATGTCTGTTTGGATGAACTTGTGGCTTTGCCTTTCTATTAATGAAATGTGCCTCACTGCATTGTCAGTCCACCTGAATCGGATATTTGCATCCATTTTAGGATCAGAAGCTCTGCATATGTTTAAAAAAATCTACAACACGTCCACACGACCATCGGACGATGAAAATATTGCCATTTCAGTAATCTTATTCCGGACTTGTACGGACAGTACTTATTGTTTCGGTGGAGAAACAATTATGTTTCAATATGTATGGCTATAAAACCTTACAAAATTATCAAATGAAGTTGAACAATAACAATTCTGCCTTAATCAGCCAAAGTGATTTCATTCGCTCGAGGCATTTCCTACCTTTTGCTTTGACCGTTACGGCATAACCTATCATATTAAGAAAAATAGCCAGAAGACTTATTGGGAAAACATTTATTGGTATAGGCAGCAAAAATCTGTGTCTTGGGCGAAGGTTTAGTGAAAAGCCGTGAAGGTCTACATGTATTGACAGCCTGGGTCTTCAAATACTGCAGTTTGGGTTATTGAATCGCTGTTGGGTTCTCCCGCATGGTGAAGTACCTTGCTTCTCTCACCCCTACCCTCTTCAGCTTCTGCCTCCTTCTGTCTGGCGTGGTAAAGCCTCTCTCTCTCAACGCTGATGGCCTGCAGAGTTGTTTCCTCGCCATGGCATCTCTGTAATGTAATAAGAGACATGAATTCAATAAAAGCATGAATACATGAACAACATGTCATATACATATTTATTTTACACATTATGGTCTCCAATAACAATGTAGATTTTCTAGCCCATTCTCCACAAAGTGCTGGATTGCAGTCCGTAATTCTATCGAGTCATGAGTCTCTAAAAGGATTCCTCTGTAAGCTGCTAAAACATGAAGGAATAAATTCACATAAGTATTACCAGTTCGGACTGAAGTGGATTCGTAGCACGCAAAGAAACCATCATATTAAATTATATGTAAATTAAGAATTCCACAAGCATGTATTTCTTGTCAGGTAACTCACTTAGTACATTTTCAATTCACTAACGCTTTCTCCCCGCTCTCTCATATGAAAATGACTTTGAGATGTACTGGTGTACTTTGTTTTATAAACTTTACCATTGTTTTATAAACTTTACCATGATTCTTCAATATTTTTTACTTTTTTGTTGCAAACAAGACATTTATTGGTAAAACGCTTTTCTAAACAATAAAGTGGCATATTTTCAAAGGAATAGGCTATTTGGTTCTACTTGTTTGAACTGAAAGGAAGCACGGATTCTGTAGTTTCCTTCACTTAATTGATATTTAAGTTGCTTTAGATGAATGAATGTAAATCTATATTTTAGATCCCCTGTTTGTTTGTGTTTAGTGATATAAAACAGCAATGACTATTTGGTGTTAATTGTAACAGACATCATTCCTTAGCGTTTTTGTTGTCACAGTGTATTATGATTTTACTAACCAGGCTTAACTTCCAAATGGCATTGATAGTGATTGTATGTGAACTACAGATAATAACATGACCAACAGACCAAGCTTCAGTTTGGGACATTAGCTGCTCCATAATACATTCCCATTGTTTGTTAATTATGTTTTGGACACATAAACCTAATTACATAATAGAGTTATTTCCGAAAAAGAACATCATGCCAAAGCATATTACATGAATTTTGTCGGCTTTCTGACTATCGTGAAATCAGACGCATTTTAGTGATTATTTCCCAATTGGTCATACCAATACAAATCTGACGATGGAAGAAGAGTGGTACAGATGATCCCATTTGTGGCCACATTTCATAGAATATTCATAAAGAAAGATGGATTTATTATCATTCCAAAGCAAATCCACTATCAGAGTTTACAGGTCATTAGGGACTCTGGGACTAGATATTAGATGCCACAAATAGAGTATTAACTCAAGGCACGTGCCACTTCACTTTGCTTAGTCACCTGAAACACTGCCCTGAAACTAGAATGGACCAATGTTCATAAATCATAGGTGGTTTCAAATGAATGGAACTCACCGTAAACTTCTGTCTACTAGTGAGGTAAAGCTACAGTGCAACCTTGATACTATCAATTAGCAAAAAATGGAATAACTATCCTTGTGAATTGAATGAAAGCCTATTTAGTTTGTGAAACCATCTGGTAAAGTTTTATCCTAAACCTTTTCAGAAAGAATGCAGATAATGAAAAATGGACATTTTTCACTGTAGTTTATTCGATTTTTATTTCTGTAGTTGTTTCAAAATAAGGCGTTAGCGATTTGCAAGAAGTGTATTGCCTTCCATTGGCCTTCGTTCTCTTGGTGAAATATGTATACTAAAACACAGATGTGTTTCTTGTGCCCATATAAGGTCGTGCCTAGGGCCACCTATTAAGAAGATAGGTGTATAAATTCTCCTGTCCCATTAAACTACCTGTCTAGTATATGGCTTATCATTAGGTATCAGGTTGGAGGCACAATACATCGAGCCTGAGGCGTTCAGTTAGACTGTGGTGCCTGCCCCCTTTGTGTCTTTCTTTCTTTAAAAGTATAGGCTACGGAACAAGTCCTCTCTCTTCTCACGCCATTATGAATACAATTTCACTTTTGATGTAGTTTCTGTGATGTGTATTTGCTTTTAGGCTTTCTTATAACAGAATGTACTCTGTGAACTAAGACTCTTATAATTAATAGCTTGCCTTATGCGATGCTCTTCTTCTTACAAGGCGTAGATTTAGGTACCCTTTGCCTGCGCAAAACAAAGTAAATACGATCGTGGGGTTTCACATTGCCACAGGTTTGGCACATATAGTTGTGTAATGCACGAATATCTTTTAAAGACATTCTTAATGATAATACACACCACGTATCAGCTCACTCGCATAAATTTGATGGGATGGTTACGAAGTACAGTAAATTAAAGTTACAATTTACAACCAGCAAAAGTTAAGGTTAAAATGACAATGAATTTATAACTATGCAAATAGAAGGAAGCACTTATTGAATAAGAAAATAATCAAGCATGTGTTAACATACTTTCATGAAGCTACCTGACTGAACAATCCTAAAACCACTACAAAAAATCTTCAGTTTCTACTACACATCAATACCAAGGCATCCTATGCTAATATTGACATGATAACAAAAAATAAATGGAAAAGGTAATTCGAAAGTGCCTTGCGTGTCATTTCATTAATTTCCTTTGTCAGCAAATGTTTCTTTGAGCCTAACCTTTACCATATACTGGCAGCAAAAAGGAAAAATATAATAAAATGAAATGTGCGTGAACTACTATTTGATATTTTGTCAAACAGACGGGACACACCCATAGTTTAAATGTATTGATTTTTTATAAATAGATTCTATTAAATACACATACATATGAACTATTTTTATGAATGCTTCGATATTAAGCTTTTTATGTATTTAATTTAATCACATTTAACCCGAAACTCACGAGTTTGGGAGGTGACCAACCAAAAACTGCAATTACCCTTTTTAGCATGAATATCAAGAAGCCATACATGAATGAAATAATATTGGTTGATAAAAACGGAATTGTCGCCATACTTGTGTTGTAAATTTTAAAAAAGTTTCCAGCTGGTTGTGTACATATGAAAATTACAGAACTGGAAAAAACGTTTTGATTTGTCTGAATAAACACCACCTATTCACGGCTATGTGTTAATGTGTTGTGTTAAAACCTTGCCTGGACTAACATGGGCCTTTTTTATATAAATTACGAAATGTCATTTGTGCTGAAATATTATAGAAACATGATACAATATTCTATTAGAAGGCAATTAAATATTTAAGTTATTCAATACTGCGCACGTGTATTAATAATAGATCTATATTAGTTACCTTTCTACGAGAGTCGGCACGGCAGCATGGAATCCTCATCATGTTACGGAACATTCTTCCTTCAGGCTTCAGCCACTGACTCAACGGAACAGGAATAAAGATCCAATTTCAGACGAGCGTCTGACCACACCTGTGTCAGTAATTATGAACCAGATCACATTCTGATCAAATTATTTCTACTTCTTCTGCTAGTTGTATTTCGCAGTGTTTCTCTCTGTTTGTAGTAATAATTGTACTTTTTCTTTTCGTTTACAGTTCAAAGTCAGAAATGTTTATTCAGTTTCCAAACAGCAGTATTGTGTGGGTACAATGAGTACGCATATAATTTGGCTGATTACTAGCATTTAGATAGGCTTAATCATTTGTTTGTTTATAGGAATATCAGGGCGGGAATAACTTGGATCTATCTGGTTCTCCTGACTTCTCCAACAAAGTAGTTGAAGAAGGTTTGGTTGAGGATCCTGTGAAGCGCAATTTGTTGGCCATGGCTTCCTGTGGGTTAAGTGTTTCAAGTTGTGATCCAGCTTATAACTTGGTGTGTACAGCTTTTCTTTTCGCTGAATTGTTTGAATGCAGCATCTTCTTCTGTTCCTTTGTACAACCATCAGGCTTCACTTCAGACTCTCATGCTTTTTGCCCTTTCTGTTATTACAGTATAGTGATAGTCTTATTATCTACACCTCCATCTTGATAAGTGCCACCTGAATCCTTCAGATCATAGCACACTCCATTGTAAATATCGGGCCATATATCGCAAACATCATCCGATTGAGCAGATGATTTTCATTCGCAAGGGCAAGAAGGGTGTAATGTTCCTAATGCAAAATCGATCCAACATCAAGTCCGTGCTGAATATCATGGCCGGCTTCGTCATCTGACAGATGTTGCGCAAGAGACCGAACATGAGACGAGGAAATATCATGATTCTCTTACAGTACCACAACTCAAAACGGCACCGTTTCAGTCATCTGCAAGAACTGGGTCTTTGTCACAATCATGCAGCATCAAGTATGTATACAGAAGGTCACATTTTCCAGAAATACAAGCGGTGGGTATCGAATGAAGGTTAATAGTAATGTTGTAATGTCCGATAACAGCATTTCGTGGGAGACTGGGGCTCCTGTTCTTCTTGAATGTTATTTTCCAACCAGGCGTGTATGCTATCTCTGTTGTATACTTCAGCGCTTGTTAGCTCTGTAAATACTGTCCTAGAAGTTGTACGAACAGGTAGTGCAACACTATCTGTGTTTTGCATTACTTCTTGTTCTTTCGCTTGTAAATTTACGTATGTTCGAAGGATTTGGGGTAAAAACAGTAAATATGTGCGGAGATCCTACACTCCAGGTAATTGACTAAAGGGCATGTCAGAGGGCAGCCCATTCCTTTCATATCCGAGCCAATTGTGCAACACAGCCCATTCGCAATTTCAAGGTGCTCTTCATACCTTCACCATGTTGTCTGTAATTTCTTGATTGCTTACTCGCAAACATTTTGGGATGATATTTTATTCACATGCTGATTTAAAGGTGTCTGCATCTTTATGTAATGAGTTCACCTCATAGTTGTAAGGTCACACGCAACCATTTAGTTTAGTCCCGGAATGTGCTATCTTATCAATACTACTCGGGAAAGGTCACTACTGCTGAACTAATACGTGAACTTATACTGTCCAGGATACTGCAGATTCATACAAACACTGATAATATCTGGTGTGCTGTACCTGTTAAATGGTACGATGCTTTTATGTTGCTGTGATCTGCACTTGAGACTGCAGATTCTGCGTTGTGTCTACGGTGATTTGCTGGCCTAGCTTTCGGTTGGTCTCCGTAGTCTGCCATTTGTGACAAAACCCAGGACAGGATTTAAATGTAAACATAAAGTTTTAAACGCAGAGCTACATGTATATGAAATGGCACAATCCCTGATGACATTGTCATGTAATCCTTTAATTTCTATTAATTACATGTGAAGGCTTTCACAGCGCACACGTCTTTAGGATGCCTGCCGTTTTAATTATTTATGAAATCGTGCCTGTGTTACAGATGTCAACTTACGGCATTTGGGCCTTAGTCCGAGTTTGCTTCACAGTACAGTGTTTAAAAAGTTATCATGATTATTCTATTTATATCATGTGGAGCAAATTGTTACATTTTTGATTTAGTCACCAGAATGTTTCTGTTTCTGATTTCGAATCTATAGGTTACTGTGCCACATAGGGAGTCTTTGAGTGTTTTCCCAGATTTTGAGACTAAATCCATCTATCTGCTGGTGCCCTAAGTGAATTTAGTAACAATATCTAGTGAGTCAGACCTCGGGGCCTGATTTGTCTATACAACCACCTATGAAGACGGGTCAGAACCGCAGGATCTGTTCCAACAGCTTATGGCTAATCTGGACAAGGATTGTATATTCTGGATGATTAGGTCAACCTCCACTGCTGCTTCTGTTTATTCACTTCGGTAGGCTGCATGTAGGGTAAATTCATGATTACTTGAAAATTGGGTAACTTTATCCTGGGTTTCTTCCAGCTTATTGAAGACAGATAGAAAGTGTATGTCCAATTATATAATGATGAGTATTTCACTGAGTGGTAAATTGTGTTCTTGCACCAGGGAACGAAGAGTGCGGCCAATAGAGTGAGTATGAATGGTGCTAACTGTTGCTTACTGAATTGCATCTCGAGTATTTCAGCAAAAGCCACAACAAATGTACAGAATACCCACCATATGAGCGAGCTTCCAAGACTATGTACATATTTATGTTATGCAAACATGCATACTATGTACATCCACTGTATGTCGATGGCCCAGGCCTACGCTACTGACTGTCTTGTAAGAAAAATAAATCACAACATTGATGAACCCAAAAAGTAAATGGACGTTAGAACACATAAGATGGATAAAAGCACATCAAAACCAGACCGCAAATTTGTATTATCGCTTATGTGTAAGCGTTGGAGTATCCAAATAGTCTGGAATGCCACGCCCATTTAGATATAAGGTCTCCGTGGGATTCTTTTCTAGTCCTTGGTTTTGGTGCCGCCGCTTTTTCCACTGTCTCTTCAGGTATATTGGCATGAATATTAAGCATAATAATAAAGTGCATACATGGGTGCCAATGATGGCGCCTACAAGTTCTGTTAGATTAAATAATCTGTCTCCTTTCTTTTTATGGAGGTCCATCATATTTAATGCTGTGAAATTGTATGACTTGTCATTGCCCTTGGCAACGTTGTTTGCATTGATGTCCTTTTTGGATCCATCCTCATTTCGTGAGTCTTTTGAGCTCTTGTCGGAGTTTTTGTGTCCATTAGATGGAGAATCAGCCTGATTGCTGTCCATATGGGAGGATTCCGTTTTATCATGGTTATGATTGTGGTTGTGCTTGTGGTGGCCCTCCTCCTCTGTACCACCCTGGGTAGTACTACTCTCAGGGGCACTTGTCCCCTCAATGATCGCTGTTTTGCCTGGCCAAGCCACATTCATTGTCAAAGTCACATTTCCCGCCTCATTGTAGGCCAAGCAGATATACATGCCAGAAAGGTCATGGTCATTTCCATCAGGATTCAAGGTAAGCACACCCTCATTGTGACGGGCATCTTCCTCTTTAGGCGCCTCGTATCGACGGCTTGTTCCGGATGGTTGAATCCAGAACATGGTGGGAGCAGGATCACCTGGAAAGGAACAAGGGTTTGGGTCAGTTATTTTCGCTTCATTATCTTTGTCGCGGAAACGTAGGTAGTTAAACAAGGTCACAAAGGAGGAAACGATAAACTGTGGAAATGACCTGGCCAGCTTATTATCTAAGTGACTCATCACGTAATATTAGTCGTCCAGCAGTGATGGCCTTTTATGTGCGCCCCTTCATATGTACATGAAGCACTGCATGGGAGCAGTACAAAGAAACACACAAGCCCATTGAAAGATGCTTTCTTGTTCTTTTGAGGTATATCATATGATGGCATAGAACGAGAGACGCCTGTTAACAGCGCGTTTTGCTTCAATCAGTGCCTCATTACCTTGCGAAAAGCAGCGACATGAGTCGTTTATTATTACGCCTGTATATTGCCAGCTCACAAAATGACAAACAAGGCTAATTAATATCTGCATTTCACATCCTTAGGGAGAAGAATATTTGCCTAGGGATTGGTGTTATGCATAATGTCCTGATTCACGGGGCTTTCTCATTACTAGCAATGTTCGCTGTAATATTAGCATCTTACTTAGTGAGCTTCCATTTCACAATGGTAATTTAAGTGATTCTAGGCAACTAAACTAGGTTTTATACACTCTTTCCTAATTTGCTTCGAATATTGAGTCCCTAGGTAGAAGAAATCCTTCGGTTTATTGTTAAATTGCAGAGGAATAGCGTGGCATACAAAAAGGCTTTCTAGCGAAGGAGTATAATTTACATCAAGTTCTAAGGCCTCATGTAGAAAAATGCTTCCCTCTTGAAATCAAGTGTTGCATAAAAAGCTTTCTTGTTAAGGAAAATAATGATGTGTTTTTGCTTTGTAATACCTGTGGCAGTGCACCTGAGTCTTCCTTGGTGTTCATTGAATACAGCATCAATGTTATTGAAGACGGGGGCCTTACATCGGAAATCGTCTTGTGAGAGTTGGTTGAAAAATTTTCCGGCTAGTTTCATGGGAGTGAGACAGGATGGTGGCTCGGCTCCTGTAAAATATCATACACAGAAAATAAATAGATAAAAATTCTGCTCTCTTGTGCCATTTTTCATGAATCAGTGGATTTATTACACTGAATGGGAATTAAGTATAACGCTACCAATCTGGCAGAACTCAGAAATAAAATTATAGATCAGGTTGGCACGGGTGCATGTTACTGTCGAGATTTATTGCTCCTTATATTTTGATTGCGATTGGAAAGCTGCCTTTTATGTATTTTGTCTGTAGTATTTCAATTTAAGGTAATATATGTGTAGACTTCGGAATTTTCACATATTTATATCCTGTTTCTTCTATTTTCCGAACAGCTGAGTAATATCACGGAGAAAAAAAAGAGATTAAGCTGTCTGCTTTGCAGTTGAGATCGATGAAAGATCAATATAGTAAAAATGGTTTCTTTGTGGCACAGTTTTTATCGTGAACCGACTTAGAGAGGTGTTAATAAACAGTTGACATTATGTCATCATAAATGAATCATGAGGTTTAATGCCTTTTATCAGAGACAAATATTGAGAATAGTGCTAAGTATGATCTATATTCCAATTAGTGTACATGTGTATATTAGCTCATGCGATAATCTTCTGCAGCAGTACATTTGCTATTTATGTGACAGTAGGCTGTCAAGCTTGTTTGGTCAAATAAGGACTTGTCAATATGGAAGGATATGAAATGTACTGTGTTAGCATTAGTGGCCACCGTGTCTGTACTAAACAGTTACAATCGATACTTTACCTTTGAAGATCTCCACATTGTTGTCGTAAAACTCTTTCAGCCAGATAACCTCACAGTTGCAGTGAAATGGATTACCAGCTAGTCTCAAGTGAGATAAGGTCTGCAAAATGGAAATGAAAAAGAATTGATTATTGAAAATGAAATATCAGTGGTTATTTATATTCTTCCAATGGAGTGAGCAATCCTGTATCGGTTTAAAGCCACTTGTGAAGGAAATCCATTGCATTTTACTGCAACAATATTGACTTTTACGTTCAAAGCAACTGATCTAAATGCAGATCTTGGACAGGACAGAAAAAATTACACTAAATTCCCCATTTACAGTCTAAAGTTTTCCTGCATAAATTGATACACTTTCAATAGAGTTACAAGTGAACACTGGAAAAAAGTCTAGCCTTTGGCTACCACTTGAGATCATTCATAAACAACTCTTTTTATTTAACGCTATTGTTAAAAGAATCTTTCACTTTAAATGATAATAAGTATCTCACCTTTAAAGTAGAAGCCATCTTTTTATCAAGGCGTTCGAGTTGGTTTCCATTAAGCCAGAGATACCTCAGTGTTGAGTTGAGAGGAGCCAAAACATCGATCGTAATCTCTGTCAGGCTGCAGTCGTGCAGGTACAGACCTAAATGGGAGACTTTAGGAATTGGAATAGGAATGAGTTAAAATTATTGTTAGTATTTCTTTTATAGCGCAATAAGGCTTGCTTTATCGCACCACAACACCGAGCATTTTGTGATATGTACAACATAAATGTGTGTGAGGTTTTTCTCCTTGGTGGTGAAAGGTGCCGAAGATGAGAAGCACTTTCTCCCAACTCTGTTGTCTGTAGATCTGTAACTGTCGACGGATCGTGCTCACCTGGAAATGTCTAGGCTACCATGATCATGCAATAACCATGCTAAAATAGATAATGATTTTGAGAATATAAATTAGTAAAAGGAAAAACCACCGAAAAATTAGTGTATGTAATTTAAAAGGAATGAAATGTTAATATGCTTAGATTTTTTTTAGAAATTAATGAAACTGTTAACATGCTGAGAATTTTAATGAAAAATCAAGAAATCAGAATTGATTTATGTATTAAAACAAAGAAAAGAAAACGCTAAATACAACATATTATTAACATGTCTAAAGGCAATATTAACCTTTACAGCTAATTCTATATCATACAGAGCATCTACTAATATTTCTTGACTTACAGCTAGAAATTTGACTCTACTTTGAAGCAAATGATATGACTAGCAAGTTAGTTTGGATCACTGTTAGCTTCTATCATGTAATTAATGTGCTGTTTTAGTTTTGCAAAGATAAACTAATTCGTGGTAGGTTAGTCTAGCAAAGGTAAACTATTTTGCCTTCTGCTGGCATGTATGTGTCATCAACAGATTTGTAACAGGCTCAGCTGACACAACTAAAGCACTTTTAAGCTTGTTTGTTGTCACATCTGGTCTACTTCATGTGCCAAATTAAGATTAGCTGCCAATTCATTACTTTCTAAAAAATGGTCGCCCCTTTGAGCCGTTGCTGTGGTATGTTCATTATACAATTTAATTATAAAAGAATTTCCAAACATGCTGCCAAGTTATATCATTGTGCTTTCCATTATTGTATCATTTTGCTATAAGTACTAATAATTAATAGAAAATTAGCTTATAAGTTCTACTGGTACTATATTCAATTGTATTTTAAGCAGGGGATATAGCCAAAATGCAAAGCGAGCCAAATGGGCAATTTGGCTTGACTACAAAAACCATAGCTACTGTAGGAAAAACTTCACTAAGTAGCCTAAATATATATATAGTTTTAAAAAGTAAATAAATGTCTAGTGTTGAGCAAGGCAAGATAATTACCTGTGGTTTCCAGGCCAGAAAAGCTTTTAGGATGAATCTGGATGTTCCTGTTGCCATTGAGGAACAGATGCTCCAAATGAAGGCCTCTGAATGTGAAGTCCTGCACCACCTTGATTCTGTTGTAACTCAAATCTAACCACTTCAAGTTTGCAAGGTCTACAAAGGTCTCAACCTGAAAATGAAAGCCAACGTGTTTTAAATTGGATCTAAAATATGTAGTGTATTTGGCTACCAGCGAGGCGATTTTCATGTGGTACAACTAAATTATTTTTCCGGTTTATAAATTATCAACTATGTTAACTTAGTTAACTATTAAGTCCGTTTAAACTCTTAAATGATACTGAAATGTCATGTTTTCTATTCATATTGTAATATGGCAAAAAGCAATATGTTACAAATTGCCCATATCTATTCAGAAATGTGTCACAACATTAAGGATGTTTAAATGCATATAATTTTCTCATTCCTCTTTTCTTATTGCAAATTGTATTCATGGAAAGCTCATACAATATGTTCATATATAATTCACCAATGCCTTTTATGGACATTCAAGAAGCACTAAAGAACATTTAAATGCACTGTGTGTACTTGAATTTCAATTGGCTTTAAAAAATCTTTGTCATATCCAATATCGATCATGGTTAGCATGTTTACGCGGTAAGGTTACCTCATTGTATTCTACTGCGGTCTCGAAATGAGGGAGAAACATTGGTTTTGATGGTGTTTTAAGAGATAATTACAAATTCCTCTAGACCAGGATAACAATAATGAATATTGTGAGGTGTAAAAGATGTCCCTTGGGACTTGATCTCAAATGGTCAGGGAATGTGGGTTCGGAAAATGAGCCATTGTATCAGTATCTGGACGGGTGCATCTCGTCTGTTTGAAGAGGTGAGGATGGGCTATTTAAATTAAAACAGTTTAACTATTAAAATTACCTCATTGTTTAATGAAGCCCTTGTGGGCACGCTCTTGAGAGGCATGGCTGTTGGGAACAATTATCTCATAAAAAGCGTAATTTAGTGGCAAAATCTTCACTTGTTGTTAAGCAGTGATACTGTAGTAATGGGATTAAAATTGAACAATAGTCACAATTACCTCAATATTTTCAATACCACATTCACTCAAGTAGAGGTGTTCAAGGTTGACATAGGATGAAAAGTTGGAGCGTTGGATGATTGGTGTCTGAAACACATTCCCATTGAGGTTCAGCTGCAAAGAGTCCCTGTGGAAGATAACATACAACAGGTTTAAAATGACTTTTGATGATCTATTATTACAGAATTGCGGCGTTAAAAGGTTGACTTTTCACACAATGCTTTCATAGTCTATCTTGTTGCAAAAAGAAAAGACCAAATTAGGCAAAAGACAGTCAGAGTGGCACCATTTATGGCCCAGGTTTTTGAAATTTGAGCTTTTTAAACTTTGCCAAAGTTTGACATTTTGTGCACATATGCATATTTGTTGCACAATGTCAACACTGCATTTTATTTTTCGCATGTAAGAATATCTACATGTGATATTAAAATCAATACAGTAATTATATTATTTACCAAGTGACATGTATACAGGTGGTGACTTATTATTTGGGTCACTAAACTCTGAATTAAACATGTTCAAGACTGCTTGGTGTAAAATTTGAATTTCAAATTTAAATGACAGTGCTACGTTACTATTTGCATCCTTTGTTCTTGTTTATGTTCCTTTTAAACCTAATACCAACTTCAAAGTCAAAACAAATTAAAGTTTTACTTTTAAGTTGCAAAGCAATTTTAGCCCATTCATCTGTAATTAAATCAATGATTTCTTGTCAAGTTTAAGATTGAGCTTGCCTATTACCAAAATATTTGGGTTAGGAATTTAGCTTAAATGCTAACAAACTAAGAAAAGATAATAGATACGCTATCGTTTTAAAACGAAGTTAAGAGGTATGATTGATAGTGTCTGGGCTCCGTACAATCCACACAAAAGCCTTTCTGTAAATGCGAGTGGATTTTATTACATAAGGCATTGTGTACCGCCAGGAAATGTGGTTGACCAATACGATTATACCTCAAAGGAATCAAGTTTGGCGCGGGGATGCTATCTTTCACTTAATGACGCTAATAGTGGCAAACCCATTTCACATGTGCAAGACAATTGCGTCGCCAATTCCTGCAATTTCTATCGGGAAATTAGCAATTTTGGATTTGTACCCAAAGAGGTTTTGGGCCAAAGGAATGGAGTTTAAAATAAAACTCGCAGCTACGTTTTTATGGCGGCAAATCTATTTTGAAGTCAGGTGTGTGAACGACGAAGGACGAGCGGAAAATAGTTTTATCTTTACCTTGGTACTCCTTCTGGAATGAACGGAAGACCCCTTCTGGAGCAGTAGACAATATGAGATATGGTGTTACAAAAGCATTTCTTCGGACAGTTATTCGAGTGCGCTTCCCTGGTGATGATGAGAAAGCCGATCAGCCAGGCCAACAGCCACTCGGCCGTCCAGCGGTGAGTGCCCGGCATCAACATAGCTCCTGTGCCCAAAGGAATTCACCTTCCCTTAGAGTTCACTCAATAATAACAATACCCCTTGTGATCGATGGCTGCTATTTAACCTCTCCATTTAACATTATGTGATTAAAATCCATTTTATTTCCAAGGATGATAATAATGGTCCGACTGTTCCTCTCTTTGTTCTTATTTTTAGTCCGATCCAAAATAGAGGAATGTTTGGATAACTCTGAATGCAATATTGTTGGTGAATAGTTTTGGTATCTCTAGTTTCCTGACCTCCCGCGGCACTGTGGATCCTGTAGCTTAATCTCTGTTATTTTTGGCAAAAATTAAAGTTACTCAATATCTCTATGACAATCCTGGTTACAAAAAATCTGTCAATAACCCTAATAAGTTTGTATTTAAGCTTATATCCAACACCTGTATATATAATTGCACACACGATTTCGCTCGTCTGAAGTAGATACCAGCAACACCTTGACTGTCAACAAGACGATTAAAATGTTTGAGACCAGTATGCCACCAGATTATTATCTCCAAATCCCTACTGGTATTACGTCCGTAGTTGCTGTGTGTATGTTTGTATGTGTCTAGCGGTAATATTAGTGACAGATGTATTTATATCAAGGGGATTATCTTCGTAAAAAGAACCCTTCTCCACAAGCCAAAGCTTTCTCAAGTACCTCAGAGGTTTAAAAATCTCAACAGCACTTCGCTTTTCAATGTGCTCTATTGACGATGGATGAATATTAAGAATGTTGTAATCCTAGTGTGAATTCATCTAAGGTTATGTGGACTATGTGCCAACTGACGACAGTACATTAAATTTCTCAGCAATACATCACGAGAAACCCGGTGTGAGAGTTGACAAGCTTGAGACAGCTGACAGCAACTAGAACTCATCAAAAAATAAACACAATTGTTTCCAATTTGCTAATAAGTACGAAGAATCCTGTTTTATCACAAGCAGTTCCTGTACACGTACTAATCTCTTTTAGCAAGAAGCTAAAATTGTATTCGTTCGGTCTTCAGGAAAGCGACTACTTTTTGCCCATTTAATCCGATAGAATCAAGTTATTTCACGAACACGAAGATATATTCCGTTTGTACAAATGTTTCCAGTCTTGTTTTCAAGGTATTTGCATCAACAATTAGTAAATCCTATCTGTCCTGCCAAGTGGTTTGTAGGAACATATACTCCAGGAGCGCTGGTACAAGTAGCTCCTCACGCTATGGCGGCCAGATGTTAACTGACTGCGGCAAGGGCTTGTCACTCCGCCAGCCTGCTGCTTTAGCTGTGCGCTGATGCGCAAGGTACTGTCTTGCTGAGCTTGTGGCACACTAGCGCCTGCTGTCGTAAAAGAATGAAACAAATTTTGACCCTCATGTTCGCAATGAGGGTCTATGTATTGGACGAAATCTACATTTGTGTTCTGGGCCGCCATTGCAAAAAGTAGACTAGGACCCTCCCCCTTTCCCCCAGAGTGGGGAAAATGCATTTTCAGCAGATTTGGACTCAGTGTCAAAAGTGCGGAAAAAGTTGACCAGGACCCCCCCCCCAGACTGGGGAAATGCATTTTCTGCAGATGAGGGTCAGTGTTCCATATCTGGACACCTCGTTTTCCTTTATTTAAAAAAAAAAAATGTACAGGATCGAATACCGTACCAACATCGGTTTTCATGTAACTAAGATTAGTTTTAAAACATATTTCGAAGTAATTTTGTATAAATTATAAATAGAAAACTTTTAAAAAATTACTATCAGTGGTTTTTTTACTATCAGTAGCATTGATATCAATCAAAACTAGTCATTGTAGTGACAAAATTCCTACTTGCCTAATTTGGCAAGCAATTTTATATTTAAAAACTTGAACAACTGTAAAATACTTTGCTCAAAACAATGACGGGTCCATCGAATGACGTCATGAAACGTTACGTTCTGTGACGTAACGTGATAACAAGATAGCATGAAAACCGTAATAAATTGTGTTCAGTTTTCATGACGAAGACCACAAAGTTTTATCGAATTTTATTACATTGATGTATATTAAATGCCATTACAGTTGTTTGAGCATGCAGTCTCTCAATTAGGACACAAACGAGAAAACACACAAGTTGAAAGTGTGAAGGGTGATTTCTTTCTGTTGGGACCTGGTGAAATTTTTAAAATAAAAGACTTTGCCTAAGACAAGAGTAGAGTAGTGTTAGTACTTACCAACTTAATTTGTAATTTTCTTCGATTACGACATCCTTGAAATATCTCTGACTGTCCAATTAATTTAGTGCCCAGGATTTATTAAAACCTGTTAAAGATTTGCCTAAATTTGTTTCCGACGCTCCAACTCAAGCCTGTAATCCCCTTTATTTATTTTATTTAATCACGCAAATTTCAAATAGGAAATTAAATTAAAACTGCATCAAGTCCATCACATAATCGCCTTGTGTCTATGTTATAGTAGCGAAGTAATGAAGTAGTACATTTGTCATCTTTGAACAAGTAGTAAACTAATTGGTTCTAATGGCGTGAAGGACTGCTTTGATGATACTAAACTAGAGACCACTGTATAAGTACTATTTGAAAAGCTATCATTCCACCATTATGGGCAATGACCGAGCCTTCCCTCCCATGGAAATAAATGAAGTTTGAAAAATTCGCCAGTAGAAGAGGCCCCTTAACACATCCCTCTTTACGTTTCATTAAACTCTCTAGAAAGTGACAGCCATTTCTCACGCTTGCGTGATTTATAACCGTCTGTCTATCTTTTATTCTCTTTGGGGACGATCATCCTTCCCACGAGTTCATTTAACCATCATAATTTCACCATTATTGATGTGAAAAAGCAGCAATTTCTTACCACATTTTCATTGAAAAGGGTCCGTGAGCTCGTTGCAACAGTGTCTACTTAGCAAATACTGGGCTGGATTTATGACCATAAAGAGCTTGTGAAAAAGTGCATTGGTCTGTGCAATTTCTGCGTGATTATCACCAAGTTTCAAATGCTGCGCTAGACACATAGTTGTCAACTATTGTCTTCACACAATTAAAACCTAGATTTCTTTATCAATCAAAGATGATTCATTCGCAAAGGTTGATCTGAATGCGCAAAGGTTGATCAGAAATATTTTCTCATCTGATCAGACCACTGCTATTCATTTGTCGGGTATATTCATTTGTGACTTGGACAGTGACAGATCCAGAAATACAGGAGAAAGCATATTTGTTAATGACAACCTCTTGGGCTTCCGGGGCCCTGAGGCAGGCCCCAGACCCCATGTCACTTGCTCACTGCGCTCGCACTGACTTTGCTTCGCTCCGTCAGCAAACATCGGCACCTGCCGAGTTGGGACCCCTTTGACCAAATCCTGGATCCGCGCCTGCTTGGATCACCCCAAATCGTTTTCCTCTTGTTTCGGGGTTCAGCCTTTTTATCATACTAAGTGGAAGTTCCGAACCCGTCCTTTGGACGGTCACCATTCCAACCCTGTCATCTTGATTACATTTTCAGCCAATGAGGATCTCCCCTGAGACCTCATTAACATAATTTATTGTGTACAGAGGCTGTCCAATCAAACAACAGAATACTGATAATGGGGAGATCCTCCTTATCAAATCACAGGACAGAAGACAAAAGATGTTTTGTTGGATGTCAGTAACGTGACAGAATTTTGCCTTAAAATTGTTAGTAGTACTAGATGGAGCCCGTGCTTACGCACGGTTAATGCATGCCGTCCTCACCTGCCGTATACCCGCTGTGGGGGGGGGGGGTGTGTCTGTCTGCAAGGCATCATGGGATGGCACCTCATTAACATAATTTATGTCTGGCAGAGAGGCCTCTTCATTGGCTGGAGGACCGATCCCCCTCCCCCTGTCACCAACGTGACGCATTTCGAGTCTTAAAATTGTTATTAGTATGATGATAGTGGTCTTTTTTGCGTCCGTTCATGCCATGTTAACAATAACACCGATTTTCCAAAAGGTTAATTTTAGTCAACCTTGGACCATAAAATTGCCTACGTTTTATTCAACTAACTTCAGATATTCAACTTCCGGGCAGCAGACGAAAGTAGCAGTTATGAAAATGCCTTTATTTCAAATCACATTTCTCATGGAGAACAGTTTACTCAAACTTTAAGGTTTAAGATATTGAAACAGGATGTTCCCTAAAGCTTTTTTATACAACTCTTACATAAAATAACATCATAAACTATATATAGATCTATCTTGACATCAAAAGACATTGAACTTTTATTTTTATAATAGCTGAAAAATTAATACAGTTAAGTGAACTGATAGTATCGATATTTTGTTAAGCAATAGTGTCTATTGTGGTTGTGTGAAATTCTTGTAAAAGAACAGAGAACAGCATTGACGATGTGCAGTCAAAAATATCTTTGTCCATATTAGGAGTCATCACATTCCTTAGTGTTTAGGCTTTAAAATTGTGTACTCATATAATTAAATTAAAACAAACAGAACGCAGTTGCACTCAATTTAATTTTAACTTGTACACATAAATATTGTTTGCGTAATTAAATTGAGCTAGCAAAGTAATCGGAATTGAAAAGAACGATTATTTTGTACCATGACGCCATAATTTGAATATGAACGCATCAGAATATGAACAACGTTAAATTACCGTTTTAACACATTCAACATTTTCACCAGTACAATATATTTATTTGATGGGAGATAAAATTCATGTACAACATGTATCGTATTGGAATCATACATCGTTTCAACGTCTCCCTAAAAGCAGTGAATCAAACCATCACACAATCGAGTTCGACTTTGCTGCAACTTTAAGTCCGCAGTGTTGGCCACACACTCAGTTCTATCGATATGTATTCGTGCAATCGTGCATCATTTCACATCTTTATGAACTTCAGAAATTCTAAAAACAAAGAAATATGTGAAATTTTATTAATCACCCATTCTAACCACGCTAATTTACAAGATTAAGCAGACAAATTTACACTATTATTAGTGAAATAAATAATACTAGCGATTTAAAATTATTAATTTAGTGATAGACATCAACTTAATTCTTTTCCAAACCTTAATTTTAGTTATTTTCCTAATAATAAAATAAATTTACGTGTCTAAGCAGACGAATGATAAGTCTGAGGAGATATATTTACAAACTGTTTTCAATTGATGGAGATTATCTCTTGGGGAGAAGACAAGTATCTAAGGGTCAGTAGAAGTTACTTACCGTCAAATTGCAATTTTCCATCATGATTTAAGTCACACTCTTCAAACTTTCTTTTAAACCAATCCACCTTTGAAAATAAGAATACAAGTATGGACACCATCATCGCACTAGACTATATTTGAGGCATGAAGACTACGAAATTATCAAAGTCATTCCTATTAGTTCTTTCACTATCTGCAATTATTTTAGCTGTTTGTTACCTCATCACCACTCAGTGGTTCTTCTCCTCGCGTCTGTAAAAACTCCATCATTTCTTTAATGTCAATTTCACCATCACCTGCGCGTAAGGAATTTCTTTCGCTAAACATATGTGTCTGTTTGTGTAGATTTACCTAATTATTATCAGAAGCCTTGCCTATTATATTTTTATACATTCGAATTTATTTTTCAAGTGGTAAATATTGAAAGTCCAACTTCTTGCGATGTCTCGCCACACTGTGTTCGTGTAAGGACCTTTCCTTTTGGGAGTTTGGGTAAAAATTTTGGATGAAAATGTAACGCTCACTCAATGAGAATTCTTAGATCTCCACTGTCCTAATGTGTTACGAGAGAAATGCTGAAAATTTTGAAGAGATGGTGGAAATTGTCAAAGACTTTACCGTTTCTGTCAAAACACTTAAATGCTTGTTTCAGTTCTTCATGGCTAGCTTTTGGAGATTTCAACCACCTGTTAACTTTAGCCTTCTTTTTGAAGTCTTCAATAGTTATTTTCCCGTTATCTAAAAATAATAAGAGAGAGATAAAGAAATTTATATCACTTACAGTGCAAGATTACTACAATGGAGTTTTATACGCGGTGTTCCTAGAAGTAACAAAGTATTCTATTGTTCGCAAAATTGTTATGTTCGGCTTTTCTCCAGTGGTTCCAATACAAAGTAACTCCAAACACAGTCCGGATAGTTCTTAAACTTTATTGTAACTAAGATTACAGTGTAAGCCGGAGCTGTATGGTCTGTACTTGTCTAGG
>JBCAUI010372070.1:0-14692 GCA_038406195.1 Haplosyllis anthogorgicola | reverse complement strand
CAGTAAATAGACCACAAAATTAGTACAAAACTATTGGTTAAATAAAATAAATATGCCCGAGAGGCTTCCATCTTCCCATTAATACCTAAAATAGGACCGTTTAATAAGGTAACAGTTATCATTAAAAGTTCGGTTTTCTAACATCCCTCTCTGTTTCAAACAGTTATGTCAATGGCTAAAAAGGGATTAGTTTTAGGTCCATAACTAAAATGAGTCGGTTTCATATTTCCTCTTGCTGACTGCTCGTGTAGGACCAAAATTTCTGAGGTTACGTAGTTGCGGTTATAGTTTTGATTTACTTTTTCTAAGCAGGCATCACTCCTACTAGCTGTCGCCCGTGTGCGGATTATTGCCGGTCTGCCTAGTACAGAGTAGTCTATAAAATTGTCAGAGTAGTCTATAAAATTGTCAGAGTAGTCTATAAAATTGTCTTTAAATCTGGTCCGAATTACTGCATCAGAATATCAACAATGAAGAAGAATCTGTCGTCTTTCTGCATGTTTTAAAGTTGTATAAAATAAAGAGTTCACTGTAGAGTTATGCTAAATGTAATCAATTAAAGAATATTCCCACCCACTGGTTTTCATTATTGCCCATTTTGTTCGAGTTGAACGCGAAATAAGAGATTGAATTTTAGTGGTCTACTGAATAGATGATATACACTGTGAGAAAAAGCGTCCCCTGTTCACGGGAATCCCATCCTGTGCAATTTGGTGATGACTTGTGGATAAATTGCATACAATGCATTGCAATACAAATGGGAAGTTAGGACAAATAGATGGGGGATGGCGACATCTATTGAACATTTGAAAAATAAACAAAATTACAGCATAGCAGGGGACCTCCAGCTGCATTAACCAAATGTGCTATCACTGTGCCATGGCGTGTTTTGCTATTGACTCATTGTTAATCATAATGTTAACTTGCTGGTATTGATAGGATTAAAATGTATAGTTTGCATTCCTATGCAGCACAGACAATGTTGCAAAGGCAAGACGTGTTTACGACACAAACGGTGTCTTTGTGAAAGATGTATGAAAGTAGATGATACAGTTGCCAAGCTCGTTAATGAGTCATTAGTAATTCTATCCCATTCTATTCTTACTTACATCACTATAATTACGTAACTTTCACAGGCTGCCCATCCCTTCATTGAAAACAAGCCTGTTATTTTTTAACCAAAGTTGCCTAGAACTGTATATTTCTTCCGTTGTAGGCTTTAAGAAGCAGATATCTGTTACATAACTGTTAAGAAAGGTGATTGGTTATTCCTTTCATATTGGCACTATTAAGTAATAATTGAGAACCCAAAGCTTATTGGACTTGAATTAAAAACCAAGTTCAATGGTGACTTAAAACTTATCCATCAACGTGTGAGTGAGCGTCCGTGTGTGTGTATGAGTGTGCGTGTGTGTGGTATGGGTGTGTGTGTGTGTGTGGTATGAGTTTGTGTGTGTGTGTGTGTGTGTGTGTGTGTGTGTGTGTGTGTGGTATGAGTATGCGTGTGTGTGTATGTGTATTAGCAATGTACTAACCACTGTAGTAAAAGACAATTATGCGAAAACAAGAGAAATGAGAAGATGGGGGTTTCTTTACAACACATTTATTGCAGACTTACTTCACCCGTCAGGACGTACTATCTGTTTCCATAAATTTATCTTGGTTAAATACTAAGGAAATGTCCGTAAATTACATGAGATTTTCACGAACAGAAACTCTATTGGATTCATCTCACAAAAAGAGACTGTGGCAGTGATTAGATTCCTCTTTGAACAGGAACCTGCTAACAGGTTTCATTATATTTTCTCAATGGAATTCATTTTATTTCCTGTGTCCAAAGAAAAGACCTCAACATTGTCTGCATCCAATTATAACTGCCATGTAGAGTCGTAACATGAAACGGATGCCAGTACGGAACAAATGATGTACATAAGGGAATCTTTACTAAATCCCAAAGGATATGTTCCCATTGTTTAAAATAAAATTTCATTTCACAACTTGGTAAAGGTATAAACAAACGTGTTTCAGTCATAGTATCTTACAGATATCTAAATGTTGGATTTCAACTTTAAATTTGCTCCATTTATAAATGAAGTCCCTCAAACTTTCAAATCAAACATTAAATTTACACTTTTATTCATGTTTTTTCCTGAGTTAACTTTTTGTAACTTTCAGTTTCCCTTTTTATATGAAAGAGTATGACAAAAAATATTAGAATACTGACAAATTGGAATTACTCACATTGTATTGGCATAAATTCATCATTGTAATCTACTGATGGTGGCTTGTACATTTGGATTTGACTTATTCAATTCTGTCATGTACAGCATATTACCATAACAAGTGATTCGATTAACTTGACCTTGTCTTGACCTTCATTCAACTTTTACAATGTATTATAAAGAGGACAAGAGATTTGGTTATCAGCCATGCCATGTAAGATTCATCGAAACTTGGGCTTCCAGGGGCGAATATCTAATTATCGAAATCGAAATATCAAGTTGGACAATCACTGTGTCGCATTTGAACGAAAAAAACTCCAGAGGATGACAACTGGACATGAAGTAATATTTTTATGAAATATACCTTAATGCGAAGCTGTAAAGTAATCACGATTCAAATATCCTGAAATGGATTTCATTTTGCGTCAATGGAATTCCATGCTGAGTCTTTGATTCACCAGTTGTCATCTGCTGGATTTTTTCGGTCAGACGGGATGCAAGAATTCTCAAAATGAAGAGCCTTAACCACACATTTCATTGTTTAAGGAAAAAATTCTAAAAACGTTTCCAGTTTTCTTTTAAAGTCATTTAAATAATATTTTTCATCTGGTTCATTATTATTCTAATATCGATCAAATTAGTTGGTTTTTGTTGGAATATGATAAATAGTATACACATGTTATTAAATAACGTAGCCTTATATCTTGTATCCAAACGTGTAATAGTGATTGAACAATTTCACAGTGACTAACAGTTTGCAAAGTCACTACGCTGTGGCTTCAGATAATGTCGCAAATGCTAACATTTCGGTATCTAATTATCATTCTGGTTAGAGGAAACCTCATTGAAGATTTTGCTTCGAAAATATATTTCAAGTGCCTCTGAAATGAATTACTTTTACTTGTAGTGGCAGACTCTATGATCAGTACAAAGGAGAAGTCTACACTGAAAATAGTTAATCCAGTTAGGAACACTCTGAGAAGGACTTTGTACGAGCATAAAATGTCTTGAAAGGTTTGTTTGCGTTTAAGTCTAAATATGGTAGTGATATTTGTGCGCTAGTATGTATGAGCGTGTTGAATTAACCTCAGGGCTTTATCAGGAAAAGATAAAAAGAACTTCAAAGCGAAATTACATAAGAAGTATTCGGCAGAGGGATTTGAGAGAACGTTCACTGAATGCTTTCGAACATCACTTAATATTCCGTGTCTCTACACAGGCCACGTTTTAGAAGCAAGGTTTTTTTTTTGCTTTTCTTGTTAACTTTCTTTTTCTGTTATTTCCATTGTTAAGACTCTGAGACGGCCCATTTCTGTTTAGACCCTTTGGTGCCGGAGCTTATTAAATGCCGGAGCTGCCGGAGCACCTCTAATGCCGGAGGTGCCAGAGATTCTCTTCTGGTAGAGTGGATTTCATTAACCACCTCTACCCATATCCAACCATCTCCATAATCCTAGAAGTGATCATCACGCTATCATAAGTGTATCATGTGAACTGCAGTGTTGCCAGATCTCTTATCGGTCGCAGCCCATTGGCTGCCCCTTTGTTATCTTTATGACTCACTATCAGGCCAGCACCACCTGCCTCGCCTGCACCAATAGGGAGAAGATAGCGAGACAGGCTGAGCTGATAACAGATCTACGGTGTTATTATACCCCATTTTGGCTCCATATTGTTGGGAGCGGCACCTCTCTCAGGAGAGGGCTGTCCCAAGCACCCCTATAAATACTGTCTGTTGCCGATGCTCTGGGACAGTTGGAAATCTGGTAACGCTTCCTCATCTTCCTTTAAGGGTAATAAAATCTAGGTAACCAAAAAGGTTCTAGTTTGTCATATGTCAATGCGGGCTCATTGGAGTGCTGGTCACTCACGACGTAACACCTGACAAGTTGCACGTGCCGGTAGGCAAGGAAATCACAGGCGACACCTGAGGCACCTGGGTGTGCCTGGCACCCTGGGGGTATTAGTTGGACGAGAGTATGGGTCAGATGTTCATAAAAATGTAAAGTCAAGCCGTAAATTGGGGGATAGGGGAGATTTGCACGCCCCCTACAACCCCTAAATCTATCAGCGCACCCACAGATTGTGAACGTGTGGTGTACCAAGATGATCTTTTCTGGTGAAAACATTTGCTATATTGTTAACAGTTGAATCGATCCTTGCAGAGATACTCGCAGCGGTGCTGTGATTGTTAGATGCAGTCAGCCAGAAGTAGGATGGCTAGGCTGGAGGAGTCCTCAGGATGAATCGCTGTTGCAGGCAATATCCACCGCATGTAAACTTAACCCTGGCACTACTGCACAGAGTAGTGATGCAACAGGTAATCGTAGGCAAAATTCAGAGCCGTTACGAGATTAAGATATCTTGGATATCCACTGATGCATACAGCATTTCAGTCGATTGAGTTTTATTAGAAAATATTCATTCAAGCACGTGTATCTTTCATCTTGAATAGGTGCGGAAAACAAGGATGACGCTCAGAGAATGTTGATAGTTGATGCAAGGTCATATGCTGCTGCAGTTGCTAACAGAGCTAAAGGCGGAGGTTGTGAATGCCAAGGTAACGTTTACACATGTGGCCATAAAATCGTGCAGAATTGAAATACATGCAGACGTTTTTCTTTCTGTTTATTACACTAAACTCTGTCTTCCGAACAAGTGTTTGTCAGTGATGTGTATTATCAATTTTATTGTAGAATATTACGGTAATGCTGAAATCCAGTTCATGAATTTGGCAAACATTCACACTATCCGGAAGAGTTTTCAGGCATTGAGAGCATTGTGTTCATCAACTCCAGAACAAGCTAAGTGAGTAAATAAAAAAAAATCATGCCTTATATTTACAATTTTATTGCAGTGTGTATGTATGTTTGTTACTACTTATGTTCAATAAATTTATGATTTAATTTTTGTAGTTGGTTGTCTGGACTAGAAAGTACTAAGTGGTTGCAGCACGTGGCCAGCTTGTTGAAGGCTTCGGTTTTAATGGTGAATGCCATAGATAAGGAAGGGCGACCGATCCTGGTACATTGTTCTGATGGCTGGGATAGAACGCCGCAACTCGTGGCTCTTACTGAGTTGATGCTGGACCCGTATTACAGAACAACAGAGGTATGTTATTAAACTTACTGGTTCACGAAAGCTTTACATTTGGACTTACGTTGGAGTAAGTAAAATGTGACCTCAGGTGTAGACAAATTTTAACAGGGGCATGTGTCGTATATTATTTATTTGAAAAGAAATTTTACGTTATCAGCACCAGATATCATTAAAATAGCATTGCCAATACCATATTTTAAAGTAATCGCACTATTTCTACAGGGATTTGCAATCATAGTGGAAAGGGAATGGATAGAGTTCGGTCATAAGTTTGCTGATCGCTGTGGACATGGTAAAAGCACGGAAGACCCCAACGAAAGATGTCCTGTATTCCTACAATTCCTTGACTGTGTATATCAACTATTGGAACAGTTCCCCTGTGCCTTTCAGTTCAACTCAGCTTTCCTTGTAAGTTTCCATAACTTAAATAAACATTATGTAAAATTGTGAATATCGTAAGGTGACATTAAGAATGTAGTAAAGTTCTGGATTTCTGTCACAAACATTTCTTCTTTTTGTTAATATGCATGTTAGGAGATTACTTGTATGGTTTTAGGTGAAATTGGTGCAACACACCTACTCCTGTTTGTTTGGCAACTTTCTGTGCAACACAGCAAGTGAGCGGCAGAAGGAAAAGACAGCACAGCAGACTTCATCTGTCTGGACACTACTTAGACATGATAATACCAAATTCAAGAACTATTCGTATATACCAACTAATCAGGTACACAGTTTTCCATTCCTTATTTCCTTACTTCAATTCAAGGCACTTGGAGAGGAATATGTGCATTATTGAAATTGCCCAGTTAAAGGCATTCTTTGCCATCTGAAACACAGTACCATACATGGCATTTCACTCTACATGTACAGACATAGTAAATTATTATTATTATTATTATTATTATTATTATTATTATTATTATTATTATTATTATTATTATTATTATTATTATTATTAACAGGCACTGAGACCGTCGTATCATCCACGGCATCTGAAGTTTTGGTCAGCAGTCTACCTCTCCGACCAAACTCCAGCTGTGGGGTTGCAAACGGCTGAACCTGAACACGTCGACCAGGTAATTTATTTATTGTTTATTCGCAAACTTGCAGATGTAAACGCTAACAGCCTATCCCTTAATGTGAAAAAAAGAATTGTCTCCTTAACTTCCAAGGCAACTCATTCAAATTGTAGGTAGAAACGTCTAGTGAAACTAGTGATGCGGAATCTGCAGGATTACCTCAGGTGCTGCCACCAAAGACGAGATCATGTGACGACTTGGTTGCAGCAGTACTTGCAGAAACTTCAAGCGGCAACACAAGACGATTAAGCGACCCAAATATTTCTAGTGACCCACAGTCACTTCTCATGTCGGTGAGAGATGGTTCAGTGGTAAGCATTTCTGCAATAAAATTGCTATATTACAAGTTTATGAATTCTGTAATTATTTTTACAAGTTTATGAATTCTGTAATTATAGAATATTTAATTGTTTGAAAGCACAAAGTTGAATAATTGTCTAATTATTGCTTGGCTAAAGGTTTTGTTGTTTTGTACTTTTAAAATGTTCAATGAAATTAATATTCTTTTTTTTTTTGTAGACACAGGACATGCAGAAGTCCGAAGGTGACAATAACCACTCAGTGGCCGTAGATCCAGAAACACAAACAGTGGCTTATGCTAATATTAAAAAGGATGAGAGCACAGAAATCACGGATGATACTGAAAAGCCTAAAGATAATGATAATAAAGTGGAAAATGAGATTTCAAAGGAAGGAAGTGAGAAGGTTGAGAATTCAAGTGATACTGCAGAAACTGTTAACAGTGCTAGTCAGGAAGAAGCAAACAAAGAAGACGCACAAACGGAGAGCAGCATTGGGCATACTTTACTGGAGAGTAAGCCATTTGAAGGCTCGACAGACACTTTAACTGGTGACTTAGCTCAAATTCATAGTGCCAAGTGTGCTGACTGTGAATCAGACAGCCAAGAAAAACCGGAAAAAACACAGCTATCTGTGACAGAGGAAAATGATATACGGACTCTAATAAACAGTGCAACAGTCAGTACCAGCACGACGGATATCAGTGACTCATGTATACGGTTGCAGGAGGCGCTCTTACTGCAACCGACAGCTGGAAGTCAACATTTGTTGGGTATAAGTACATGTACCCATTTGCATAAAAGCAGTACAACAAATGGGGATAATAATATTTTGAGTTTACATATCCCAGAAGCAAACGGTGCAGGACGAACGTTGGACCTTCTGGTATGCAACCCTCCTTCACTGAAACAAACTGCGGCTCAAGGTAAAATTCTAGTCCTACTTTATACATAGAAACGTTTAGTAAATACCAGCATGTAAATATAACAAAGACATAAAAGCCTCAGGTAGAATGTCGTTTGTATCAAGTACTGTTTCCGCTGCAACACTTTTAATCGAGTTTTATTTAGTTGTAGGTGTGAGTAGAGGAAACTCGAACAGCAGTGGCACCGAGTCTGAATCACACACACCTATGAGCGCACTATCACGCACACCTAACTCCACTAGTCCCCCAACTCCAAGTGCAAATAGGGTAAGTTTATGTTTGACAATCCGACTTATGCAATGGAACAATAATGGCAAATCAAGCTGGATGTATTGAGACGCATCTCTGCACGACTGTAGTAAATCAGTTATACAGTGCAGGTGGATTTGGACAGTTTCAATTAAAATCATTTTGCATCTTGTATACTGCATGTACATGTAGGTTGTAAAACGTTGTACAGCAGAACATTGGAAAATAAGTGTAAATCGCAGTTTTGGCTGTTTTCAGCAATATATTTTCCAAGTTATCATTGAAACATATTCGGGTAATCATTTTATGCTTTGACTAAAATGCTAGGGAGCAGCAAGTCTTCGAGAAAATATATTATGTGTGTACATGTACTTAAATAATCGTGTTTGAACAAAATTGCGGTTTTTGACCGCAAAGGTGCTTATTAGTCAAGTTGAAGATGCCACAGTTGACATTTAGAACACTCAGGGGGGCTGACAATGTTCTGTGTAATTTCGAGGTCACTGATCCATAAATATCGCAAGAGATACACCGTCACTTAAAGATATTGTCACTTGTTACATGCATATTGAATTTCGAACAAGAGTATGTGTAACAAATACAATTGAATTGTGCTTCTCAGCACGGCAATATAATTCATTATTTATTATTTACGGTTTTCGTAGTAAACAACTTATTATGCAGTAAACAACTATATTTTACAATAGCAAAGATGTACTCATCGCAAAACGTGAACAGTTGTCAATAGAAGACAATGTATCTATTTCACCGCCGAACGTGAGGAAGTCATCGTGTTGTCTCATTTCATTTTCATGGCCTTCAAGTGCAAAGATGAAATATAAACGTAAAAGTTGCAGCATTTAAAATCGCATTTCCATATTAAAGTTACCGCCTGTGCACATTTGAACGAACCACAAAGCTGGTAATTTCTAATCTATCAGCATAACATATCGAGTAAAAATATGCGTTTTGAGTTACCGATCATATTGGTGAAAGTTGCCGTCCACTTGGGTGCTGGTCAGTGCTTTTTGACTCCTGAATCGGAATTTGATTCAGTTGGGCAGAATCTGTATGCCTCCTGTAGTTTTTAGTTCCCAACCCTTAAACAGATGTCGAAACCACTTTTCAAAATTTTGTCCAGGAAATAATTTTTACTGCTTGATTCATATAACACGATTCCTTATTTTTATAGAATGCACCGTGCTGGCCAAACGGTAAGAATGGAAGCAGTGTGTCCTCAAAACTGGATGTGGATGGTCTTATTACATGGATGGATCCAGGGCAAAAGAGACTTATTCAGGTGAATAATACAGTAATTTGTTACCATTTTGTTCTAGATGCGCAGTTTTTAATGTCGCTTGGTACATCCCGTGCCATGAAATTTATATTTACTGATCACCGTAACATAGTTTTGACCCCAGCATTTCCACTGCCGGAAACAAGAATGCCGTTTAGTCCGAAGCCTATCATTTGCTTTGCATTTGAATAGTTTGACCTTCAAAAAAACATTCAGATATTCTTTACTGATATTATAGCCTTGACTTTAGGATTTGTAATTTGCATCAACATAACTAATTGTGTTTTCAGAAGACAAATTTGGATTTTATTGTGGTGACCTTGATTTTCACCCAATGAGATATTATAAAGATGTATTTCAAAAGATTGGTCCGAAGTTATAGGACGTACAGACTAACCGCCAGTTACCAACAAAAACAATACATATACTTTCCCTGATCTTAATAAGATACATTTCTTTACACAATAGATGGAAGCAGAATACATGCACAGAATTGCACAGTTACAAAGACAACTGCACACAACTCACTTGGCATTGAAACACTATATGATGAACCAGAATGGTGGTAATGGTTCAAACTTTAATTCACTTGACTCCAAAGAAGACCACGTAAGTGTATATGTTTTTTTTCTTGGAAATTATTAGAGGGAAGTATCTTGTGACGCAAATACATTACACGAATATGTACGTCTTTGACAGCAGGAGAAAAAGGCAAAAATTTTATCTAGTTATCTTGTTTCCGTTAAGCTTCACTTAGTTCAACATTTTTGTGTTTTGAAAAGTGGATTTTATCTGAACTTGTACATGCTTATCTTTATTGTGTAGAAACCAAAGAAACTTGAAAGTAGACTTTCAACGCTCTGATATTAATAGATGAATGGTTAAAACCGAAGTTAAATTTGAAAGAATTAATTATTTTTCAGTTTGAATCAGCATCACAGGAGAGTGGAGAGAGAAGCTCTGTGGAAGGATCAGATCTTAGCTGGGAAGCTGTTGAGGAACGTGATGCAAAAATGACGCTGTGGGTTCCAGATCATGCCGTGACACACTGTGCTGGATGCCACATGGAATTCTGGATTGTGCGAAGGCGCCATCATTGCAGGTAATGTTTGTCTCTTGTCTCTTCGTGCTGATATTGTTAGTTTTCAGGGGCACCGCCAAACCTAAAAATTTTCTGTCACACAATAAAACTTGCTGGCTTTGATACAAATTTGTGTAATTTCCGCCCAAATACCCAGAAATTTTAAAGAACTCAAAACGTTATTTGGCATCTCGTGCAGTATGCGACGCTCTCGGCACCAGTGATTTTTGCAAATCTGTAATCGATCAGGGAACGTATTGATATGTTGCGTTAAAGATTAACTGTGTGCTCTGAAGACGAAAATATACTGTGTCAGTATCACAGCTTCACTTCATATCTGAAACTCTTCACTTGTTTTGTAGAAACTGTGGTAGAGTATATTGCAACGATTGCACAAGCTATACCTTACCTGTACCCCAACAACAACTGAATTCCCCCGTACGCGTGTGTAAACAATGTTATAGTGTCATGCTGGAACATCGCGACGAGCTAACTTTACTTAATGGTGACGTCAAGGGAGAAGTTACACCACAGGCAGAAGACATTGAAGCTGCTATGATGGACGATGCAACTACTGATCATGACGTCGTGAAATCACCAGTTACAATGAGTAATACTACCACAAGCACTGACTAAGTGGCGTGAAACATCAAAGCACATTGTTATTAGTTTTATCACTCACTTATATTGACAGTTGAAGCATTTATTGCTAGTACTTATAGGGTTAATAGTTTTACTGGAGGTTGGTGTAAATGTGTATGTTGAAGATACAATATGTTTGGGAAATGTTACACTTGGCAATGGCTCTACTTTTGATGGTTTTCTTTGGTCTTGTACTTTATCGGTCAATTTCAGAACTTTATGTCACGTTGCGTTTGAAAAGTAACCGAACACAGAATTTGAATCATGCAGATGAAAAGTATGTGTCGTAAAAAGTACGGTGTTAATTAAAGTGACAATGCAACATCAGTTCCTAATTCATCAAATGCTTTTGTAATATTCATTTGCTTGTACAATGTAGCCTTTTTGTAATTCAACAACATATTAGGGACAGTAACAATGTAGGCACATTTTGTTTACAGATAATAGGCAATACATGTATGTTTTAATTGTCTATGTCCGTTGGTGCTTGTTACATGTGGAAAGAGGTCTGCTGATAAGCCTTCAATACTTACAGCAAGCAATTGTACAGTGTTAATTGTATAGGTAGGATGAAAAAGGGGAAACTTGATGTACATATTTCATTAAGACCAATTGTATATAACATATATTCAACTGGAATAAGGTGTTGCAAACAACAGCTAAAGTTAACATTCTGTACTCTTTAAGTATACAGTAACAACTAAATTTCCATTGGAAGATATACAGTGTAAATGTTAACTAAAATTTAGCATCCTGCATGTTAAATTCATCCCGGTAATTGAAAGTTAGTTACGTGGAGGATATTTAGAAAAGTAGTATTAAGAATATTTAACATAGTCATTGCAGGCAAGTTTAATTCTTATTAACTTGTACAGCATCCAATCTGTGATACATAAAAATTACCGAAAGTACAAAAAAACGAGTGATTATTTCACGACAATTATTGTTGGGTTGGAACATGCATGAATTAATGGCAAATCTTTAACGCTATGTTAAATAAGTAGCCTTTCATTTCCAAATGATCCAATGTGGTTATCAAATTTAGTTAAACTATTAGTTACATCATAAAGAAACCAATGAAACTAAACGATTTGATATCCGGATTAGATTACTGAGTTTACAGTTCTTTGGGTTTCTTGCCACAGAAATGTGCTATATTCTACAATTGTTACGTGAGAAAAGACTTTAAAATAATTGATTACAACGTCGTTTTATGTTCCTTGTTCATTCTGTAGAATCATTCTTCTAAAGAACAGCTGAACTGTGATGAACCAAATGTCAGGAAAAGTGGAGAAAGGTGCAGACAAATAATGAGTTTGGTTTTACTGATTCATCCCTTCTGAACGTTTAAGGTTTTTGGCTCATTTGGCATAATTGCCAAAGAGCCTACAGAATCATGAATTGTCCGTCGTTGTCGTTGTTGGCGTTGTCTGTGCACACTCACCCTGAACACACTACTGATCACAGAGACTTCATATCTTATACACATATGCACCTATGTCCTATCTTAAAGCCTAGCAAAAATTATGTTGCTGTGACCATTATTCTCAAATTGGCAGCCATATTTGTTTTTTTCTTTGAACCTTTCTCCTGGACATACAATTGATGATACAAACTTTATATTTGGCAGCCTTATACATCTATATACCCTCTTCATTTCCTGTAAAAATTATATTGATACCACCAATATTTCCAGTTTAGCAGCCATATTTGTTTTTTCATTGACCACTTACACTCCTCCCCAGATATATCGATATCGCTTATATTGATACTTTTTTTCCGCACCAAATTAATACACCCTCATATTAATTGTCCTGCTTATATCAATATCCCGCTTATATCAATGCTATTTTCCCGCACCAAAAATATCGATATATCCGGGGACGACTGTATTTGGGATTTGATCTTTACACTTTATTTGCATCCATATGATATTTTAACCTATATGTTGTCTTAGTTTATGATAATGCCAAATGAGCTCAGGTCCATCTGGACCTATTTTAACATTATGTGTTGTGAATTTTTGTGCGTGTAGGATGTGTTAACTGAACAGTTAATGCAGATGAAGGAGGTGGATCTGGAGGAGCGCCGTAGACAAGTTCAAGTGCTGCACCAGCAGGTCTCAAAACACTAAATAAATCCAAACTGATATCTTGAAATGTCTTGATGTGCAGTAGAAATAAATACAAACTTCCCTTATGAATACGATGTGCCCTCAAATTTTAAAGAGAGATTGGTTGTAAGGGGGTAACAAATACATGTTGCGAAGGGGGTGGCCTACATGAAACAGCAGTTCAATTCAGGGGCGATTTATTTCTAATATTCTTAGCTGAGTAACGTTTATGGATTATTACCTCATTCTCGATCACATTCTGTGCTACATCAAAATAAAATAGTACCTAGGCAAAAAGAGTTTGTTGTAAACTTACGAGATGTGAAATAAAGTAGAATTTGTCTGGTTACTGCATGTTTGGACTGGATAGCAAATGGATAATAAGAATGAAGGCTGTAGTGCATTGTTTTTATTTCGTCACATTTCTGTCCTATTTTTGCCTCATTTGGCATAATTGCCAAAGAGCCTATAGAATTAGAATTGTCTGTCGTTGTTGTCTGTGCACAGCTGCCCTGAGCACACTATTGATCATAGAGACTTCATATTTTACACACATAGGCACCTATGTCCTATCTCAGTGCCCAGCAAAAATTGTGTTGCTGTGACCATTATTCTCAAATTTGCAGCCATATTTGTATTTTTCTTTGCACCTTTATGATACAAATTTCATATTTGGCAACCTTATACATGTATATACCATCTGCAAATATTTTAGTGATGCCACCTATATTTGCAGTTTGGCAGCCATATTTGTGATTTTTCATGTGTCACTTATTTGGGATTTGAACTTGGACACTTCATTTGTATCCATGTGATATTTTGTAACCTTTATGTTGTCTTAGTTTATGAAATTGCCAAATGAGCTCAAGTCCATCTGGATCTATTTTTATTCCACGAGATTTTCCCTTATATGGCACACTATTTTTGGGTGGCCAGTAGATCTTTGATCAGGCGAGTACATTTCATGGCCTGCTCGCACGACTGGCGAGTGAAACATATTGTGAGTTTCGCACACTGATCTGAGTATCCAGGAATTACATTTGTGGTAGTTAATTAGTGCATGATTACATGATTTTGGACTGGTCAACTTCAGTCTCTCACTAGACTGGGTGGGCCGCCAAAGAGTTATCAGTTATATCCTCCAAAAAAGATTTTAAATATTTCATCAGACAGACTACTTGAATTGGGATCTGGGCGTGTGAAACGTACTGGTCCGGAATGACCAATCATTCTGAAAGCTTATAGGAATCCCTATGATTTCTGCAACGAAAATCCAGCTTGCGAAATGTACATTCATCTAGACAGTTTTAAGGTATTGTCCTTTTTGTATGTGACTTTAACTACGTGTACATACCATCTCGCTCCCAGAGTACATGGAAAGGTTCAACCAGTTCGTGCTTGGCACACTCCACAACACCCATCTTTGCCTTATTCTCATCTTCAAATGCTCTGCAAACAGTGTAGAAACTTTGTAAAGAGTGCATCCTCTCAGAAATTGGTCAACTGAATGGAATTCGAGGAAAAACTGATTATGTGCTTCAGCAACCAAATGCATGGGTCAAAATAAAGAAAACAGGCTCAAGTAAAGGGCGTGGGTCTAAAAATGACACCTACACTCGTCCCCGCTTATATCGATATTTTTGGCGCGGAAAAAATATCGATATAAGCGGGATATCGATATAAGC